>JAJEJO010005818.1:330481-352401 GCA_020662805.1 Glaucomys volans | reverse complement strand
CTTCCTGCCCAGGATTGTTTTGGCTATTCTGGGTCTTTTGTTCTTCCAGATGAATTTCATGATTGCTTTTTCTACTTTTATGAAGAATGTCATTGGAATGTTTATTGGAATTGCATTAAATTTGTATAGTACCTTTGGAAGTATGGCCATTTTGATTATATTAATTCTCCCTATCCAAGAACATGGAAGATCTTTCCATCTTCTAAAGTCTTCCTCAATTTCGTTCTTTAATGTTCTGTAGTTTTCATTGTAGAGGTTTTTCATCTCTTTTGTTAGATTGATTCCCAAGTATTTTATTTTATTTGTGGCTATTTTGAACGGAGTTGTTTTCTTCAGTTCACTTTCAGATGATTCATTGCTTATGTAGATAAATGCATTTGATTTATGTGTGTTTATTTATATTCTGCTATTGTGCTGAATTCATTAATTAGATCTAAAAGTTTCCTGGTGGAGTTTTTGGATCCTCTAAATATAGGATCATGTCATCAGCAAATAGTGACAGCTTGAGTTCTTCTTTTCCTATTCATATACCTTTAATTTCTGTGGTTTGTCTAATTGCTCTGGCTAGCATTTCCAGCACAAAGTTGAAGAGAAGTGGTGACAGTAGGCATCCCTGTCTTGTTCCAGTTTTTAAAGGGAATGCTTTCAGTTTTTCTCCATTAAGAATGATGTTGGCAGTGGGCTTAGCATAAATAGCCTTTACAATGTTGAGATATGTTCCTCCCATCCCTATTTTTTCTAGTGTTTTGAGCATGAAGGGGTGTTGTATTTTGTCAAATGCTTTCTCAGCATCTATCAAAATAATCATATGATTCTTAACCTTAAGTCTATTGATGTGATGAATAGACTTGGTTCTGGATGTTGAACCAACATATGATGTTGAACCAACATATAATCATATGATTCTTAACCTTAAGTCTATTGATGTGATGAATAGACTTGGTTCTGGATGTTGAACCAACCTTGCATCCCTGGGATAAACCCCACTTGATCGGAGTGCACTATCTTCTTAATATGTTTTTGTAAGCAATTTGCCAGAATTTTGTTAAGGATTTTAGCATCTATGTTCATCAGGGATATTGGCCTAAAGTTTTCTTTTCTAGATGTGTCTTTGTCTGGTTTTGGTATCAGAGTGATACTAGCTTCATAGAATAAATTTTGAAGGGTTCCCTCCTTTTCTATTTCATGAAATACTTTCAGGAGTATTGGTATAAGTTCTTCTTTGAAGATCTTGTAGAACTTAGCTGAGAATCCATCTGGTCCCAGGCTTTTCTTGGTTGGTAGGCTTTTGATGGCTTCTTCTATTTCATTGCTTGAAATTAATCTGTTTAAATTGTGTATGTCCTCCTGGTTCAGTTTGGGAGGATCATATGTGTCTAGAAATTTGTTGATGTCTTCAAGATTTTCTATTTTATTGGAGTATAGGTTTTCAAAGTAGCTTCTAATTATGTTTTGTATTTCAATAGTGTCTGTTGTGATATTTCCTTTTTCATCACTTATTTTAGTAATTTGAGTTTTCTCTCTCCTTTTCTTTGTTAGTGTGGCTAAGGGCTTATTTATTTTGTTTACTTTTTCAAAGAACCAACTTTTTGTTTTGTCAATTTTTTGAATTGTTTCTTTTGTTTCAATTTCATTGATTTCAGCTCTGATTTTAATTTTTTCCTATCTTCTATTACTTTTGGTGTCATTCTGTTCTTCTTTTTCTAGGGCTTTGAGATGTAAGGTTAGGTCATTGAGTTGTTGACTTTTTATTCTTTTCTTGAATGCACTCAATGCAATGAATTTTCCTCTTAGTACTGCTTTCATAGTGTCCCAGAGATTTTGATATGTTGTATCATCATTCTCATTTACCTCTAAGAATTTTTTTATCTCCTCCCTGATGTTTTCTGTTATCCATGCTTCATTCAATAGAATATTATTTAGTCTCCAGGTGTTGGAGTAGTTTCTGATTTTTATTTTGTTGTTGATTTCTAATTTCATTCCTTATGATCCAATAGAATACAAGGTAGTATCTCTACTTTTTGGATTTACTAAGGGCTGCTTTGTATTTTAGAGAAGGAGCCATGTGCTGCTGAGAAGAAAGTGTATTCACTCATTGATGGATGGAATATTCTATATATGTCTGTTAAGTCTAAGTTATTCATTGTGTTACTGAGTTCTATGGTTTCTTTGTTTAGTTTTTGTTTGGTAGATCTGTCCAGTGGTGACAGTGGTGTGTTAAAGTCACCCAGAATTATTGTGTTGTGGTCTATTTGATTCTTGTAATTGAGAAGGATTTGTTTGATGTACATGGATGGGCCATTGTTTGGGGCATAAATATTTATGATTGTTATGTCTTCCTGATTTATGGTTCCCTTAAGCAGTATGAAATGTCCTTTATCCCTTCTGAATAACTTCAACTTGAAGTCCACTTTATCTGATATAAGGATGGAAACCCCCGCTTTTTTACTGAGTCCGTGTGTGTGATAGGTTTTTTCCCATCCTTTCACCGTTAGTCTGTGGATGTTCTTTTCTATGAGATGAGTCTCTTGAAGGCAACATATTGTTGGGTCTTTCTTTTTAATCCAGTCTGCCAGTCTATGTCTTTTGATTGATGAGTTTAGGCCATTAACATTCAGGGTTAGTATTGAGATATGATTTGTATTCCCAGTCATTTTGGCTTAGATTTGGTTTTTAATGTGACTTGGTTTCTCCTTTAATTGGCTTTTCTTCTAGGATAGTTCCTCCCTTTGATGACTTACATTGTTGTTCATTTCTTCCCCATGGAATATCTTGCCGAGAATACAGGCTTTCTATGTGTAAATTCCTTTAACTTTTGATTGTCTTGGAAGGATTTTATTTCATCTTCAAATCTGAAGGTTAGCTTTGCTGGATATAGGATTCTTGGTTGGCAGCCATGTTCTTTCAGAGCTTGAATTATATTGTTCCAGGTCCTTCTAGCTTTTAAGATCCGCGCTGAGAAATCTGCTGATATTCGTCTTGGTTTTCTCCTATATGTGATCTGTTTCTTTTCTTTCACAGCCTTTAAAATCCTATCTTTGTTTTGTATATTAATCATTTTCATTGTAATGTGTCTTGGTGTGATCTGCTGTAATTTTGTGCATTTGGTGTTTGGTAAGCCTCCTGTAGTTGAATTTCCATTTCATTCTTCAGGTTTGGGAAATTTTCTGATATTATTTCATTGAATAGGTTTGTTTCTCTGTGCCTTCCTCAATCCCAATAATTCTTAAATTTGGTCTTTTCATGATATCCCATAGTTCTTGTAGGTTCCATTCATGATTTCTTACCATCTTCTGTTTGGGCAACTTTATTTTCAAGATTCAATATTCGGTCTTCATTGTCTGAGGTTCTGTCTTCTAAGTGATCTAGTCTGTTGGTGATGCTTTCCATTGAGTTTTTAATTTGGTTTTTTGTTTTCTTCATTTCAAGGATTTCTGTTTGGTCCTTTTTCAGAATCTCTACCTCTTTGTTGAGGTGATCTTTTATTTCCTATAGTTGCTCTTTCAGTTGCTTATTGGAATGGTCAATCATTGCCTGCATTTGCTCTCTTCTCATAATTTGCTTCTCTGAACATTTTAATCATGTATATTCTGAACTCCTTTTCTGGCATTTCTTCTACCATGCTGTCATTGGATTCTCTTAGTGTAGAATCTTGGTTTGTTTGGAACACTTTCCTCCCTTGTTTTTTCATGCTGTTCATGTATCTTCCTCTCTAGCAATGCAGATCTAGGGTATTATAGTTTCTGCCCTATAGTTTTATAGTGACCCTACAGTTTTCTGAAACCTCTTCTTTAAGGGGGGATCAATGTTAGCAAGACCCAGTTCAGACAATATGTAGCTCTAAACCAAATAGCCCCTATGAAGACTATTGTTACAGTAGTCTTTTTGTTACAATATTGTTATAATATTGTTATAATAAACAGAGAGGATGAGTTCCCTTATTATCTACAGTATAACAAACAGATTTTCAATTAGGACTGCAGTTTCTAATGGAGGACAAAGAGGATGGGGAGGGGTGTAGGATGTAACTGTTAACTGTGTAAGAAAAGAGCATGAAGAAGTTCTAGATCATAGGAAGAGTGAAAGCTAGTCAAAAGAAGTTGGTTGTTAGCATGAGAAAAGTGAGAAAAAGCCCTTGAGGAAAGAGGTAAACAAAAGGAAAGTAGAGAGCAAGAAAAGTAAAGAAATAAAAATTTAAAAGCTTTCACAAAGGAGAAAGAAAAAATCTACACTATACCAGTCATATACTATTCAAACCTCCCAGTCTTCAGTAGCCTGAGGCATGAGAGGTACCTGACAATGAGCTTCCAGTCTCCAGCAGGCGTCTCAGGTTGAATTTGCCCCACCTAATGACAGTTTCCCCTTTGTGGATAATCCCAGGTGGCTGCACTGGCTTCCAAACATGTTGGCAAATGGGGAGGTACAGTGTAGGGCGTGGGCACCGAGACTGTGTGGGGTGCAATTGGTCAGCCTGGGCCCCTGGAGGTGATGTGCTATCAGTCAAGCTGGGGGTTCTGGAGGTGGGGTGCTGCCAGGCTGGCAGTCCTGCAGCTCCTGGCTTTTTTTCCCCACAAATGGCGGCAGCCACGTGTAACCAAACCTGCGGGTACTGTGACTGTGGACTTACAGGCAACAACAGGCAGCTGGCGATCCACTGACGGTCTGCAGGCTCTGCAGGCTACTGGTGGACGATTGCAGATGAACCACGGTTGGTGGGCGGTGGGTAGCTGAAATGCAGGCAATGGCAGGCCAGAGGCAGGCAAACAGGCAAGTGACGGATGATAGGCGATGGTCAGTGAGCAGTCTGCACTCAGATGTAGTTGCTCTGCTGACAGACTGTGGGTGATCAAGATAGACAGATGTGGTAAACAGCAGGGGATCAATGAGGAGTAAAGACTGCTTCACGGAAACAGATTTTCCTCTGTTCGAATCCTGAGTTACAGAGCAACAAGGAACGCAGCCTCCCTCTAGTCCACCATCTTGGATCTCCCACCTCAATATCTTCAACTTTATCGCTAAGTGGTTTTGTGTTAAAATCCAAAAGTATAGGTCAAGTTCGCTTGGGCTATAGGAAATAGCAATAGAGTAAAGCAAATGTAAGGCAGAAAATGGGGAAAGATAGAGGACAATTTTAAAATTTCAAATAGGAGTTCAGAGCCAGGTGTGGTGGTGCACACCTGTAATCCCAACAACTCAGGAGGCTAAGGCGGGAGGATCTCAGGTTTGAGACCAACCTGGGCAACTTAGTAAGACCCTGTCTCAAATTTTTAAAAATTTAACAAAGGCTGGGGATGTAGTTCAGTGGCAGAGCATCCCTTTAATCTTCAGTGCTACCAAAAAAACTATACTTGGACAGTAAAAGAGGAGGTAGGATTGCCTTGGAATATGTGGTCTGCACCACATGCACAGAAGTAAACAGGTGTTTCTCTTCCATGGTAGTCTTGGCAGTAGTCCACCTAGCCATCCAGAGGCTGTCCTTTTTGGGTCCCCAAGTGACAGCTCTGATGGGAAGAAATAAGACTGTCCACTGGACAAGTGTGAGAACCACCCTGGCTTAGTAACATCAGGTTCCAACGCCAGCATCTTTTATAGCAGTACCATAGACATTGATCTCAGAGGTCCTGCAAGGGACATGTTTGATTACAAGACATGACAGGAAAACCTACAGCCTGGCATCAAAATAAAATATTTATAGTTCCTTCCAGTTTAAAGGCCATTTACTAAACAGGGGACACTTTTGTTAAAGGAGTGTTGCTTGGTAACATGGTTTATGGAGTACCATCTTTCTCGTGTTTCCAGGGGAACAGAGCTAGAAAATTAACCAAAGGTCAAATTCTCATGAAAAAAAGGGAAGAGTTTTGTTAACTCTTCAAATACTGCTTTCCAGAGAACAGAGTGTCTTGGAATCCAAGCAATCTGGATGAACTGTTGTATAACTTTAGATCTTGGAATGTCCTGGGTAGCCATCTGGTCTACCCTTCATCTTATGAAGGGGGAAATTGAACCCAGAAAAACTGAGTGACTTGGTTACGCACACATGAAAGACATAGGACTGGACTTCAGGGTTCCTTCCTCCTAGATCAGGGCATCTCTCTGATCTCTGAGATCTTTTAGCTCTAGTAAAGATGGGACCATGAAGATGCATGACCCACCTGCCCTCCACTTACGGTCTGTGCTAATCCTTGCTTGGCAAGGTGCATGCGAGCTATGACATCTTTTTCTTTTTGGCAGTGCCAGCAGAGTGTCCTGACCAGAACCCTGAGCTTCAGCCCTGGAACCCTGGCCATGACCAGGACCACCATGTGCACATTGGCCAGGGCAGGATGCTGCTGCTCACCTCTTCTGCCACATTCCACTCCATTGACATTTCAGAGGGAGGTAAGTCAGTCTCTGCCTTCCACTACCCCTGAGCCGTGAAGATGATTGCAGGTTGTGATGACTGTAGATGGTCAGAACAATGTTACATGCTTTGGGTTCATGTTAGAGAGTCTGTTTTTCCCCCCGCAAAAGCCATCAACTCTGAACACTTAAGAAGGGCTTATTAAAGGACCAATCTTAGTAAAAGGAGCACTTATGGAGGAACCTCCTTATTGATGCTCTGAGCAGTACTTATTTTAACAGGTCATTGAATGTTGGGCATGCATTGATGGCAGTAAATAATGGACAGGCATTATCTACACATTGCAAAGCGGAGAATAAAGTAATTACTTGCAAGGCACCTAGCACAGGAGTGTTTGGAAGATGCACCTTTTTGACTACCTGAATGAGATGGGGGCGTAGGGAGTCTGCCTTTGGCCCTACTATAGCCTTATCCTTTAACACTGGTATCCTTAAACCTTAACCCATTCCTACCTCTTTAGGCAAGCTAGTCATTAAAGACCACGATGAGCCCATTGTTTTGCGCACCCGACACATCCTGATTGACAACGGAGGAGAACTGCATGCTGGGAGTGCCCTCTGCCCTTTCCAGGGAAATTTCAGCATCGTGTTATATGGAAGGTGGGAAGACCCATTCCAGGGGACAAATACTATGCTTGGAGCTGAGAGGAGGGAGGCTTTCCAAAGGAGAGAGGGAAGCAAAAGAATGAGACAAGAATTGTTTTGTCCTGCCAGATCCTAACTGTGAGCAAGACAGACAAGGTGAAGTATATGAGCTGGAAAAGTCCAGAGGCATTTTACTTCTCATGGCCTGGATGCTGTCCTGATGTCACAGAAGTCCCCACCCATCTTTCAGCTGCTTTCCAACCTTGTTATGGTTTGGGGAGGCTCTTACAACTTAAGTTCTGATGGACAAGATAGAGGACAAATCCATGTGATATTTGCCTCTGGCTGTGCCCTGTCTTTGAGCAATTGAGAGGTCTTAGTGATAACTGGGAATATGTCAGGGTCTGCAGTCTAGGCCCCAGTGGTCTACATAGACTAAAACATGAAACACTTAGAACTAAAAAGAAGTGGCAAAATGTACACTAATAAGCACTTTTGTCAGCCTTTTGAGCTTCCGATTAATCTGGCTTTGAAGGTCAGGTTGCATCCAGGCATGGTGGTGCACTCCAGTAATCCCAGTGACCAGGGAGGCTGAGGCGGGAGAATTGCAAGTTCAATTGGGCAACTTAGTGAGACCCTGCCTCAAATAAATGAATGAATGAATAAATAAGTAAGTAAGTAAATAAATAAATAAATAAATAAATAAATAAATAAATAAAGGGGCTGGGGATGTAGCTCAGTGGTAGAGCCCCTTGGGTTTACTCCCCAGTACAAAAAAATAAAAGAAGGTCAGGTTGTTACAGCTGCTTTACTGACCTCATGAGATCATCAAAAGCCTGGCTGGCTCTATGGTGCCATGTAGGGAGCCTGGGGGCAGTAATGGTCTCCTGTGGGTTCAGTATCTAGCAACTCTGGAAAGCTTTTCTCTTACAGAGCTGATGAAGGTGTTCAGCCAGACCCTTACTATGGCCTGAAGTACATTGGAGTCGGCAAAGGAGGCACGCTTGAGTTGCATGGACAGAAAAAACTCTCCTGGACATTTCTGAACAAGACGCTTCACCCAGGTGGCATGGAAGAGGGAGGCTACTTTTTCGAAAGGAGCTGGGGCCACCGGGGAGTCATTGTTCATGTCATCGACCCCAAATCAGGCATGGTTGTTCATTCTGACCGGTAAGGTTGCCCTTCACTTAACACGTGTACTCAGCACACGTGTATTGAGCATGTGCCCTGGCCAGGTGCTACTCTGGTAGTGGATATGCAGCAAAGAATAGATGGGAATCTTTGCCCTCAAGAGTTACATCCTGCTGGGTGCAGTGGCACACACCTGTAATCCCAGTGACTCAGGTGGCTGAGGTAGGAGGATCACAAGTTCAAAGCCAGCCTTAGCAACTTAGCAAAACCCTGTCTCTAAATAAAAAATAAAATGGGCTGGGATATGGCTCAGTGGTTAAGTGCCATGGGTTCAATCTCTGATACCAGAAAAAAATAAAAAAGAGTTATGTCCTCCCCAGGCATTTGTTTAATGTAGCTGAATTTAATAGGAATAAGCACACACACACACACACACACCTAAAACTCTAGTTTCAGATTGTGTTTACTGATAACAGGAGAAAAAAGTCATAGGGAAATAGTATAGAGTAACTGGGGAAGGCTCCTTGGGGTGGTCAGGGAGAGCAGTGTAAGGAAGCAGCTGCTGAGCTCAAGAGCTGCAGGGTGAGAATGCATTGAGGAAAGTGGTGAAGACAGAGAACACCTAGTAGAAATGGCCAGAGGCGCAAAGGGCATGATGACTTCAGAAGCCAGAAAGGCAACCAGAGACGTGGTGTGCAGTGAGGAAAGGAAGAATTGCAAGCGTGTCAGAGAGATTGGATGGGGAAGGGCAGGTGTGGGACCTCGAAAGCCACTGTGAGGAGGTGGGTTTTATTCTAAGGAGGATGCAAAACCACTGAAGGCTTTAAGAAGGGTATGATCTGGTTTAAAAGAACATCCTAGTGGCTATGCAGAGAATGGATTGATGGCGGAGGGCAAAAATAAACACAGAGGTGGTTAGGAAGCTTCTACAGTGGTTTAGGCCAGACATGGAGGACTCTGGTAGAAACAATAGCGATGTGGTGGATGAACTTGAGAGGGATTTGGAAGGCAGAGTGGTATGCTCCAGCCCCCACTTCCCCTCACTCTCTATCCCGGCTCTAGGGTAAGTTAGCCTGCCCTCAGCCTCCCTGGGCCTCTCATGCTGGTCATATAGAGGCTGCCCCAGGTGCTCAGAGGAACAATCCATTGAAAGGACACAGCTGAGATGGATAAGCAGGGAGAGTTCTCCTTGGTGCTGCTGGGGGAGACATAGCGCTCATCAGGAACAGGACTGCGAGTGGCAGTGAAGGCAGCAGGGACCGGCTATGGGATAGCAGCACATCTGGCAGGAGCCAGAGTGCTCACTGGCACACATTGGGCAGCTGGAACTTATCCCCTGGTGAATATTAGTGACCATGCCATCATTGGACTTGCTCTGTGCAAAATGCTGTGTTCAGCACTTCACTGCTGTATGCTTTCATCTTCATAGAAATTCTGTGATGAGGTGTACACAGTGGTGCACATTTGCGATCCCAGTGGCTCAGCACATGGAGGCAGGAAGATTGCATGTTCAAAGCCAGCCCCAGCAACTTAGCAAGGCCCTGTCTTAAAAGAAAAAGTAAAAAGGGCTGGAGATGTGACTTAAACCAGGCTCAGTGATTAAGCTCCCCTGGGTTCAATCCCCATTATCAAGAAAAAATAAAAAATTCTGAGAGGGTTCTGTTATTACCCACATTATGCAGATGAGGTAACGAGACTCAGTGAGACTCAGTTTGCTCAGTCACAGGTTGGTGAAGATTGGAGCTGGGATTCAAATCTTATCCACTTACT
The DNA here is from genome assembly GCA_020662805.1 of Glaucomys volans. Classification (NCBI taxonomy): domain Eukaryota; kingdom Metazoa; phylum Chordata; class Mammalia; order Rodentia; family Sciuridae; genus Glaucomys; species Glaucomys volans. Next base: position 342,516 of record JAJEJO010005818.1, on the reverse strand, counting down.
GAGTTGTCTCCATTGCTCCTGGGGATAGTCATCTGCCTCTGTGCTGACTGAGCAGCCTGCAGGTGAAGCTAGGATGCTTACGATTGACACAAAGTACTTCTGAGGGCTTCTGCCTTCATCAGAGGACAGTCTCTTTAAGTGGAGTACCATTACGGGCAGCGATCTTTCAATTAAATTCCTTATTGAACACTATAATGAGAAGTTAGCTGGAGAGCTGCTGTGGAGGTTACAAAGAGAGGAATGCCTGCCCGCCCCAGATCTCCTGTGCTTGAAATATGTTAGAGACCTCATGGGTCTGATAGCTGAATGTACGAGTACACACACAAATGCAGGCCATAGTCACCTGAAAAGGCCACTTCAAGGAGCAGGAACCTATGTTGGTTCTTGGAAGATAGTAAGAATTTGATTAGGTAGAAAAAAGACAGGGCTGAGTGAGTGAAGACAGGAGAGGGCGTGTGGTCCTGGACTCTGAGAAGTGCTCGCCCTGCAGCAGATGGCCTCTGGGGAAGGGCAGTGGGGACTGGAGGAGGAGGCAGGGTTGGACCAGGTTATGAAAACAGCTGAAGATAAGTCTGGTGACTCAGGAACACCTCATTTGTGCTACCATTTGCACTACCACTGTTTTTCTTTTTAAAGTTTCCTTGGCTATTCACGCTGGCTTATTTTTCTAGATTCACTTTAGAGCTATTTTGCTTTTTAAGCTCCAAGACAAATTCTTTCCAACATAACTGCACAAAATCTTCTTATTTATATGAGTTGGGATTGTTACCAAATCATCTTTCCTTTGTAAATTCTTCTCACCAGTGGTGTGCATTTCTAAAAATCTCTGTATTTCATGGATACTTTATGTGAATGGCAACAGATTGTCTTCATTAACTTTGAGATAACTGACTCTCAGCTGGGATCGTTGGCATGAGCCTATTGTCCCAGCTACTCAGGAGGCCGAGGTGAGGATTGCTTGAGTCGAGTTCAAGACCAACCAGGGCAACATAGCAAGATCATCATACCATCTCAAAAAACAAAACAAAAAAATGTAGTTAGAGATGATCAGTTGTATGATACTGTACCTATAGTCAACGATACTGTATTGCACACTTAAAACTTAGTTAAAAGGATGATTTCATGGTAAGAGTTCTTACCACAATAAAGTAAAAAAATTTTTTTAGAAAGGATAAATAGGAAAATGAGAATGAAACAATATCTATAATAGTTAAGGGTTGTATCACTGCTACTCTGAGTGTCAGAATCAGAGATGACTCCTTCATGATTCTAGCATGTGTTAAGCTGCGATAGGTGCAGGATCTTGGATAGTCTCTGGGTCATGTGTAAGGATTTTGGAGGAGTTATTTCAGTCTGGATCAGAGAGAAACCCCTGATGCTTGTGGTGTCTGAGCTGTCCTTTAAAGCCGGACTCTGGAAGAGGCATGAACTGCTGCCTCTGTGATGAGAAGGAAACATGAAAGGCTTGGCCCTGAAGTGTGTGACCTTCTCAGTGTCCCAGGGCTCGAGATCTGCACTACTACAGTCATTTCTTTGATATTTTACCCAATGAATGATCATGATGATCAAGTCCAGTCTTTTCTTGGATATCACTGTATGGAATGTAAAATAACTAAATCACTTGCACTTTGTTTTTGTAGTACTGAAGATTGGACCTGGGGTACTCTATTACTGATCTACATCCCCAGCCCTTTTTAAAGATTTTTTATTCTGGAACAGGGTCTTGCTGAGTTGCTTAGGTCCTTGCTAAATTGCTTAGGGCCTCACTAAATTGCTGAGGCTAGCTTTGAACTTGTGATCCTCGTGCCTCAGCCTCCCGAGGTACTGGGATTACAGGCGTGCGCCGTCATACTCAGCTTTACTTGCTCTTTAAAGGAAAGGCTTCATTGTTTACAAACCCCGACTTGTGGGGTCTTTGGATGGCATATGAGATGCTGTTTAGGTCTCTCTTCTTTTGATAGCTATGAAGACTATCCAAATCATTTCTCTCTTTCTCTGTGCCCTTTATAGATTTGACACCTACAGATCCAAGAAAGAGAGTGAACGTCTGGTCCAGTATTTGAATGTAGTGCCCGATGGCAAGATCCTTTCTGTTGCAGTGAATGATGAAGGTTCTCGAAATCTGGACGACATGGCCCGGAAGGCGATGACCAAACTGGGCAGCAAACACTTCCTACACCTAGGATTCAGGTACTGTCCATCACCTCCACCTCCTCCAGACACCAGAACACTGAAGCACCCCCATCTTTCTCATGCCCACAGACTGCTTCACCCAAATAATGACCTTGGAGGTTGCAGGGACATTGTCCATCTGCATTGGACGTATTCGGGGATTGTTCTTAAGGGGAGCCTGGTTTTTCTTACAAGCATAGTCCACTGTTGAAATCAAAAGTCTTTGGTTTTCATGAACTCATTCATTCAGTCAGCCACTTAAAAAATATTAATAGAATGTCTACTGAGCATAAGAGTTACACCTTGTTGGCACAGTTGATTTTCATTTTCCCTTTCTTTAGCAAAAGAATACCTTGGGGATTGGCAGACAGTTTTTAGAGATTATGCAAAGTATCTCTGCCTAGCCAAACACCCAAGGAAAAGGGACCTTTTGCTATGTTCCAGTGTACATTTTATTTGCTTTGGATGATAGCATGATGCCTGACATTGGTGTGCACATGCATTGGCACCAAGAAGAAGCTGTTTGCCCAGCACTATCACTTCTTTATATCCTGCTCGGTCAGTTCTCAGCTCAGTAGAAAGTTGAGGTTATCTGTCCCATTCTCAGTAGAATGTTGAGGTTATTTGGAGTATGCAGTGCCCCACCCTCTGGCTCCTCAGATCAAAGGTGAAATCGGGGGTGGGCCACAGCCTTTTCTTCTAAGAACTCAGCAGTTTTTCTGGCTGGACAGAAATTCCCTGGGCAAGGGAGAGCTGCTCCAGGTTCCAGGTGCATTCTCTAACAACCCTGGGGCTGCTCCTTCTGGAAGGGAAACTCAAGCAGGAAATTCATGTAGCCAAAGATGACAATAATTCTTGTCTCTGTGAGACTCCTTTGTTATCAAACACTATGCGCATTTCCATTTTATTGTTTGTAAACTGAAAGGACAATTTATTAATTTATAGTGGGAAATAGAATAAAAAATGACTGGCTACTTTGCAGGGCCTCAGCATAAGGTCCTAATGGCTAAGAGCCCAAGGTCTGGCATTGGATGACCTGAACTGGAGTTGTGGGTTGCACCTCCTATAAGGTGTGACCTCAGACGAGTGACTGATCATCCTGTCTTTGCATGGTTCCTGCATCTGTAAAATGGAATATCTCAGGAATTATCTCAGAAGACTTGCTAGGAGAAGTACAGGTGATAAGATGAGCAAAATATTTGTTTTTCTACTTGGCACAGAATAAGCACTAGATAAATGTAAACTACTATTCTTTTCTTAGAAACAAGAACCACAGGAAGAATGGGTGCCTGCCATGTTTTATCATGACCAGTCACATGGGAAAGGAGACAGAAGGCAGGAATTACGTATGAACCCTCCATTTGTATGGAAACATACTTTGTTTTTTATTTTTACAGACTGCATTTTGATGCATTGTACACAAATGGGGTACAACTTTTCATTTCTATGGTTGTGCACGATGTAGATTAATACCAGTCATGTAATCAGATATGTACATAGGGTAATAACGTCTGTCTCAGTCTACTATCTTTCCTTCCCCTTCCACTCCTGCCCCATTTTCCACTACCTACACCATCCAAAGTTCCTCCATTCTTCTCTTGTCCCACCCCACCAACCCCTGCCCCACCCAGTTATGTGTCATCCTCCACTTATCAGAGAAAACATTCTGCCTTTGGTTTTTTGGGCTTGGCTTATTTCACTTAGCATGATATTCTCCATCTCCACCCATTTACCAGCAAATGCCATAATTTTCTTCTTCTTTATGGCTGAGTAATATTCTGTTGCATATATATACACCACAGTTTCTTTATCCATTCATCAATTGAAGGGCATCTAAGTTGGTTCCACAATCTAGTTATTGTGAATTGAGCAGCTATGAACATTGATGTGACTGCATCACTGTATTATGCTGATTTTAAGTCCTTTGGGTATAAATCAAGGAGTGGGATACCTGGGTCAAATGGTGGTTCCATTCCAAGGTTTTTGAGGAATCTCCATACTGCTTTCTAGAGTGGCTGCACCAATTTGCAACTCCACCAGCAATGTATGAGTGTGCCATTTTCCCCATATCCACACCAACACTTATGGAAATCCTGTACAGTAGAATGAAACTAAACCCCTATCTCTCACCCTGTACAAAATTCAACTCAAAATGGATCAAGGATCTAGGAATTAAACCTGAGACCCTTCACCAAATAGAAGAAAAAGTAGGCCCAGATCTTCATCATGTTGGCATAGGAACAGACTTCCTTAACAAGACACCCAGAGCACAAGAAATAAAAGCAATAATTAATAAATGGAATGGATGCAAACTAAAAAGTTTTTCTCAGCAAAGGAAACAATCAATAATGTGAAAAGAGAGCCTACAGAGTGGGAGAAAATCTTCCACACACACTTCAGACAGAACACTGATCTCCAAAATTTATAAAGAACTTAAAAAACTTCACACCCAAAATACAAAGAACCCAGTCAATAAATGGGCTAAGGAACTGGGCAGACACTTCACAGAAGAAGATATACAGGTGATCAAAAAATATATGAAAAAGTGCTCATCATCTCTAGTAATTAGAGAAATGCAAATTAAAACCACCCTAAGATTTCATCTAATTCCAATTTGAATGGCTGTTATCGAGACATACTTTTAGTGATAACATCAAAGCATCCAAAATCCAAAATCAGTAGAATCTCTGAGACTTGGACCCTTCATTTGTTTGCTTATTTAGGATATGGTTATTGAACAGATATTGGTGGGAGGCACTAGGCTAGAAGAGGTGTGCTAAACTCTGAAGAGAAGGCAGATGAATGGGAATTAGTGATAGGGCTTGAGAGAGCAAGAGAGTGGGTAGTTCAGTGCAGATTTATAGGTGAGAGGAGGCCAAGCAGGTGCCCCAGAGATAAAGTAGCAGCTAGAGAGGCACATCTGAAGAAGTGGGGGAGTCCAGGCATACAATGTGAGAGGGTGCAGGTTAAGGGACAGAGATAGGGGAAGGCACAGAAGAGTCTTTGGCTTTGTGATAAGGAGCTTGGTTTTTATCCTAAATGCAGTGGAAGCCATTGAAAGATTGAAGCAAGAGGGTGGATGTAGTTGACCCCTCAACCTCAGTTAACACCATTGAATAATGACTTACTTTCCAAGATAAGCAATCCAAACACAAATAACGAAAGCTGTTCAGTGCCTAAATCTATTGCTATCTCATAGTAAGGGAGAGGCTACTGTAGGAGGAGAAATATCTTTCCTTTTACCTTTCTAAAATCTCGGTTGGGGCCCCCAACAAAAGACTGGTTAATAAGAGAACAGCATACAAATGTCTTTAGTATAATAAATTTTACATTTTTTCCTAAAGGAAATGAAGACAAGGGGAAACAGTTCAACTCAAATGTCTTTATATTAGGTTTGATGAAAGGTGGAGTCACTGGAACCGTGATAGGACAAGGGTTATGAGCTCAGAGTAGAGGACCAAGGGAAGCAAGGCCTATCTGGATTCTTCTTGGCATTCCTCTGTCTTTGGAAATGAGAATGCTCCTTTCTTCAGGCATAGGGAGGGCGCCTCTCACAGGGGTTTATCACCTGCTGTTGGGGAGACGGGCAGGAAAGGTCACGGAGTCATTCCTGCTATTTCTCGATTTCTACAATTGATGTTGAATATGCCAAGGTGCCACATTTTGGGATAACCTGTCCTAAAAAGTGTTCCAAACCTCATCACTGCATTAGGCATGATGGTGAACACAGAAACGGGCAAGGAAACCTTCCTGCTTCTATAGTGCTTGTTTCCATAAAGGAGAGATGGTGCTCAACTTTCCAAAATCATAAACCTCTTTTTCCCCTTTTCCTTCCCATTACGAGTAAGAGACATTTGGTTCCTCTCCAAGTCCCAAAGTCTGTGGCCAGGGTGGTCAGTCACATTAGCCTGTGGCATTTTCCTCGAGCTCAATTCTTAGGGGAGATGAACATGAGAGAAATAGCCTTCCTCTCTTGGATCTTGCTTCCTAAGCGAACCACAGCACTTGCTTCAGGAGGTAATTGAGCTTGGTGGGTGGGACGGTTGGTCTCTTGGCCTGTTTTTTGATTTGTGATTCATACCCTTCTGTCTACTGCCAGCAGGGAGTCCAAGAGACTCACAACAAGCAGACACTGGCCAGGCGGCTGCGAAGCCCAGGCAACTGCTTGTAAAGAAAGACTCCTGTTTTCCTGGAGGAGGGAAGCCCCCAGCAACAGGGAGGGAGGCTCAGCCACTTGAGGCTTTCAGTTCTGCTCCTAGTACAGGCTCAGACAAGTGGAGAAGTTTATTTTTTGTGTTTTTGTTTCAGACACCCTTGGAGTTTTCTCACTGTGAAAGGAAATCCCTCTTCTTCAGTTGAAGACCATATTGAATATCATGGTAATAAATGGTTGGCGAGAGGACTTGTCCCCTCCAGTGTCCCTCTGACCAAGAGGCTTTGGCTCTATCTGAAGGGCTCACGTCCCTCAGAGGTGGCTATCTGCCAACACCCTGTTGAGCATCCAGCCACTTAACTGACCGTGTTACATGGAAGTGGCAAGGGCCTGTGTTGATGGAAGGTCAATTACTCATCCATAATGTTTATATTTTCTAAGATGTCTTCACTGACTTATGATAGATCATAGACATGGCATAGGAAACAAGAACTGCGGATGGAACCGGTAGGGGTAATATTTTGAGCTAAAAAAACCTGTGGGTGGTCTTTATCATGGATGCCAGTTTTTCTGCCCAGTGAAGCTTGTGAGAGATGCTACTGGTTCTAACCCCTGGGGCAGTTGGGGAGCTCAGATCAGGAAAAATAATGGGGCTTCAAAATCTGCATTTGTGGAAACGCTGCAGCTGAATTTTCAAAACTGAAACGAAAGAATGAATAATGATATGCTTTCCAAGTGAAAGAAATGGCCTGATTAAGGGAAAAAATTATTTTCTTAAATTGTTCCAGAGCTATGTGTATAGGGGCTTTCTCTTCTGCAGAGCCCCAACCTTCTGAATCTAATCTGGGCATCTGTCTGATTGCTAAAGCGTCTGATCTCTCTGACAGGACACCGAGGCTCTGCTGCTGCCCGGGTTTTCAAATTGTTCAAGTCGGAGCATGGGGAATATTTCAATGTTTCTTCATCCAGCGAGTGGGTTCAAGGTGAGGTGTTTGAGACAGCCTGGTAAAGCCTGGTAAAGCCTAACACTGGATCAATAGCCAGGAGTCCTTGTTTGTAGAACAAGGTGTTTTCTCTTAGGAAGTTCATGGGAACACATGGCAGAGTCAACTAAAAATTTGCAACTTAATGGCCAATCACCCAAAAGAATGTTTTCTCACTGGTTAATTTGAATTCCATCTCGATAGGGGTCAATAGTGTTTAGTGTGTTTCATAGAATGTTTTTCTCCTGTCATGGAATATTTTTCTCCTGTCAGTTTTGACTAGGAAACATGGATAGAACCTGGAATGAGCCTAGCCTTCAAATAGCCCATCCACTTGGGCAGGGTGGCTCATGCTTGTAATCCCAGTGGCTCAGGAGGCTGTCAGAAGATTTGCAGGTTCAAACCTAGCCTGAGCAACTTAGCGAGGCTTAGTTAGACCCTATCTCAAAATAAAAAATGAAAAGGGGTAGTGATATGGTTAAGCAGCCTTGGGTTCAATCCCTGGTACAGGGGAAAAAAAAAAGCACCCCATACACAGGGCTACTGAAGGCAGCAATCCTGGTAGATCCTTGGATGATCCAAGGGTTTACAGAGAGACTTCATTTCTCCCTTTTTTGTTTATTTGCTTTTGTAGTAACAAGAAATATGTATTACCTTTATAAAAAAGTCAATAAGAGGTGGTTTTTTTTTGTTTGTTTGTTTTGGTACTGGGGGTTGAACCCAGGGGCACTCCACCACTGAGCCACATCCCCAGCCCTATTTTGTATTTTTTTATTTAGAGACAGGGTCTCACTGAGTTGCTTAGGGCCTCGCTAAGTTGCTGAGGCTGGCTTTGAACTCGCGATCTCCTGCTTCAGCCTCCCAAGTGCTGGGATTACAGGCGTGCACCACTGTGCCTGGCTAAGAGGTGTTTTTGATTAAAAGGTGAGAGAATTAGGAGGTTTTCGGATGGTTTAGAAGACTCCTTCCCCCAGTCTGGTGCAACCATGGCCCTCAGTTCCTATTGTGCCAGGGGTGCTTAGGACCACACTGAATGTGGCTGCCCTCATCAACAACTTCCTGTCTAATCTGGTCTTCACTTTCTGCCTAGATGTGGAGTGGACTGAGTGGTTTGACCATGATAAAGTGTCTCTGACTAAAGGTGGAGAGAAAATTTCAGACCTCCGAGTTGCTCACCCAGGAAAAATCTGCAACCGTCCTATTGATATACAGGTACAAAACTCCTAACAATCAAGGAAAGCTTTATTTTAAAGAAGTCTCTGTAGATCACAAACTTGGGGAAGTGTGACTCTCATGGTCCTCCTATGAGGTAGATAAGCCAGAGAGTATCATTTCCACCTTAAAGACTGAAACAAGGCTTATTACCTGTCCCAAAGCTGGGCCTCCCACTCTCTCCCAGGTCCTGCTTCTGAATCCCTTCCCTCCTTAACCCCCTTTTTTTTTTTTGTGGTGCTGGGGATTGAACCCAGGGCCTTGTGATTGCGAAGCAAGCACTCTACCAACTGAGCTATAGCTCCAGCCCCTCTTGACCCTTTTAAAAGGGTCATCATCATGGTGAGATGCCCTCTGAGGCATGGGCTTTGGTGCCCAGCTTACTTCTTGGTTGGTTTCCTTTGAGCCCTTGACTGTACGGGATGCTGCTAGGATTCGGGGTGCAAGCTGAGCCCAGCCCAGAGAGTAAACACACTCATGGCCACAGTCATATTCTCCACCAAGTTAAATAAAAACCAGCATTCAAAGAATGAACAGTGCTCACTCAGGATGTTCTAGTGGTTTATTCTATCCAGAGGAGATCTTGACCTTACCTGTTGGCTCCATCAATAGATTATTGAGTCAATGCATAGGGCTTGCAGTTCACTACCTGGACAGGTGGACCACGGGCTTCCACAGACATCAGGAGAGACAGGAGACATAGGCAAAGTAAATGGGGTTCATTTCCTGGCACCTGGCATTGCTCCAAAGCAAGAGCTGAGGCTATTTAAATGCTCAATATAGAATTAGAAGTCATTTGAGAAAGGCTGCCACCTATTTTATCCTCTTGTGAATCAATAAAAATATAGTAGGCTTTCTGTATCTATGGGTTCCACATATGTTAATTCAACCAACTACAGAAGGAAAAAAATTAGGAAAAAAACCCTGTGTCTGTACTAAACATGTAGAGGGTTTTCTTTCTTATTTTTATTTCGATGAAGTATAACAACTACATAGCATTTACATGGTATTAGGCATTAAAAGTAATCTTGAGATTATTTAAAGTGTATGGGAAGATGTGCATAGGTTATGTTCAGACACTACACCATTTATATAAAAAAGCTGAGCATGGGCAGGTTTTTATATCCACTAAGGATCTGGCACTGTTTCCCTCTAGATACCTGGGAGAGCTGAAAGTGACCAATATTTGTATAATACTTTCTCCCAAAAAGTACAACCAGGTCATCTGACTGTTTCCCCACTCCCCACATGCTGTCTGGGGCAGAACTTTGGCTGTCTGCCTTGCACTGGAGGAGGGACCACTTATCCAGGGGAGACACTCTGTTCTGACTTAGCAAAGGCCAGAGAAAGCTTTCTAATTATTTGGCTAAGGCACCTCCCTTCCCGTGGCTCCAATGTTATTGAGAAGGATTTACCCAGATTAGGTTGCAAGTTGCAGACTCTTCTTGAGTCCAACAGAATCAAAAGTGCCCAATTTCCCCAAAGCACATACCTCTCAGATTTAATTGTAATTTTCTCTTGCACCTTTGAATATTGCAACTTTAATTTTGAAATAGCCACAGTCTTATCTCTCAGGTTCACTTGACCACAGGAAGTCTAGTCCTTTACCAGCCTCCCCTCTCCAAATAGTTCTGGAAATCCTCAAAGAATGCTTCCAGGTCTACAAATCCCTCCTGATATTGGCTCTGCCAGCCATCTGGCTCCAGAACTTGTTACTTCTTTGTGCCAGAAAAATAGTTTTCCCAAAACATTTCCCATTTTGCCACCTATTCTGTTCCCAGCATGACATAGGTCCTTCCCTGAGCGTCCCAGTTAAGGTACAGTTAAATCTAGGCTAAAAGCTCCACCAGGCAAGCCCTTCCATGGGGACCCACCCCACGATCTAGCAACATCCTGTGCAGCCATAGCACAGAACCCAGCATCCATCAATAAAAGGGGGTACACTTGACAGTGAATCCAAGTTCACATTATCAAACAACTTGAGGTACAAAGAAGAATAAAAGACCCAATGACAGTTGTCTCCCTCACCAAGAAGCTTGGGTCACTCTTCCCACAATAAGCATTCTTTAAAAACATTTTGTTAAGCATTGTAGCACCCATTAGTCCAAAAACTCCCAGTTCCAGAATAGGATTTTGGTTTTTCCTTGGCAAAACCAAGGCCAGTTGAGGTGTTCAATTAAAAACCTAAGAGTCCCACACCTCCACGGGTGAATCCAAGTCTCCATCTCTAGAAAATGCCGTCACCCTGGGAGGGCAGGTTGACCCCTACTCCCTGCCAACAGTCTTTCATCAGTAGTGGTTCCCCAGATTAGAGCATCTCTTTATACTGACAAGAGGTAAAACTGGTGATGTGGAATATTCTCCTAGTTGTTTCTGAGACTGGAAAAGAAGCCAACTTTGTTCCACGCTCACAAGAGGTGAGAGAAGCAGGATTTCATCCTTTTTAGAAGAGTGTCAAACACATTAGCCAGGCACTTAAACGCCCTAGCTAATTACTCACAGGTGAAACTCATACAAAACTGAACTTCCCACATGCTTATTTTTGCCACTGTGGGAAAATCACAGTTTGCTGTGATTACCTGGCACCTCTTACCTTCCCACGGACCCCGGACCCCAGAGCTCTGGAATGCTCTTCTACATGATTGTGATTGCCCCCAGAGCAGGCACCTTGTCTTACACACAGTAGTTTCTAGGCTGAAACACAGCCAGATCTTCGTGGGAGGGGATGTCAAGGACATTTGTGATTAGAGGAGACAGATTAAGAAGAAAGAAGCAGCAAGATGACATAGTTGACCTCAAGTAAGCCATTTCCACGATCTGATATTTTGTGGCTCTCAAAAAAAAAGTAAAAAAAAAAAAAAACCAAAACCAACACAGCCCACTATTTCCATGTCTTTGTCCTTAAAACCCACCCTTCATGGTCAGATGGCCTTTGTATTCCTCTATCAACTGACACAGTAGCTGGAGGTTAACCTGGGTGGTCAGGAAGATGAATGTGAAAGCAGGGAGTCACTATTGTGTTCTGTCACTTGTGAGCTTTGGATGGAATATCCATAGTGAGGTCCCCAGGGAGCAAAATTTAAGGTGGCACTTCCCCTTGGGTGCTGACTCTGCACTTACATGTGTTGTAAAGTGGAACAGGAGTGGCCTGTGGGGGTAAGGAGGGTGAGTGCGACGGTGCTAACACCACACAAGGAACTCAGATTCTCAAGACCAGGCTCGGTTTAATGCAGAACAAGCAAGCTTATATAGCAGACATTCACTAATTACAATTACCAACAGCCGTTAACACCCCCTGCCACGCTCCTGATGCATGCTTGTGCTGGGCTCGTGATTGGCTCGTGATCGGCTCGTGATCAGGCCAATTTCGGGAAGAGAAAGCGCCTGAGCTCTGTATCCTCAGGCTCTCCTACATACATGACCTTTAAAGTGAGTGTCACCTTAAATTTTGAGCCAGGTAGCTTGCTCACAGTCCTGGCCATACAGATCAGTCTAATGATTTAATTTAGTGCTGT
>JAJEJO010005818.1:247122-330381 GCA_020662805.1 Glaucomys volans | reverse complement strand
TATATATATATATTTAATATCACTTTAATTGTTAATTACAATAATATTGTTAATTATTATTCAGGAGCAGAAATAACAATGAAATTTTATCTTCTTTAAGCCAGGCATAGTGGCACACACTTGCAATCCCAGTGACTCAGTAGGCTAAGGCAGGAGAATCACAAGTTCAAGGCCAACTTGGACAATTTTGCAAGACCTTGTCTCAAAATAAAAAAGGGGGGGCTGGGAATGCAGCTCAGTGATATAACACCCCTGGGTTCAATTGCCAGAACCCCCCTTCCCCAAATGTATCCAGAGCAAATATCCTTTTCACTGAATGGTGATAGACCCCTTCTTATTCTTATCTGATACTGAGGTCAGTCCTCAATATTATGGTGTCCTCTGCTGAAGGAGGCTCAAGAAACTCATCAGGTCAGCGGAACTGGGCTTGACAGATGATCTTGAGCTCCCATCTGAATCTGCTGAATTTAGCAGTTTCCTCTAAAAGAACTAGTTTATACCCCTGTCTCTCTGGCTGCCACAGAGACCATCGGATGATGGGAATGTTGGGGATGATGGGAATGAGAGTGTAACTTAAAGGCAAGGGCTGAATTTTAGCTGTGAATTTTAATTGTGCACATCTATGTAACTCTCCTATCAAGCCAACAATAACAGATCTGTTGAGTTCAAAATGTTTCCTGAAAAGTTTTTTTTTTTTTTGAGGTTGGCTCTATTTTGCCTCCCTGTTTCCCCATCCCTGGTGCCTTTGGTCTCTGGGCCAGAGACTCTGACAGCTGCAGCCCTTGCCCTAAATTGCATGTCTCTGAATGACAGTCACAGTCTTAGTGCAGACACACCCTGGCTTTGGGATGAGCCTCAGCTGGCAGGGATTGTGCCCTACTCTGAACCCACTCCCTTAATTCTCTACCAGGCCTTGTAGCTTTCTCAAGTGTCGGTTCCATCACTGAGACTCTTGCTGGGCCCTGGGCTGGATGCTGGAGGCAGAGAGATGGGCAAAAACTTACTCCTTGTCCTCCCAGACCCTGAAGTGGTGGGAGGGGGCAGGATAACAAGAACATTAACTGTGCACCCAGGAGGGCAGGCACAGGAGGAGCTTAGAAGCCCCATTTGTTTAACTCTGTCACTTTCTGGCTTTGTAATCCTGAACAGGTTACTCAGTCTCTCTGCATGTCAGTTTCCTTCTCTGTAAGACGAACAGCAACTTTATGGTTTTGCTGTGAGGTAAAATGAGTCATATGTGAATACTTAGCCCCTTATCTGCAAGAGTGGTTCTCAAACTTTACTGCCCATTAATCTGGGCAGCTTTTAAAAGCCCAGAGGACCAAGGATTGTATCTGCTGCAGCCCAGACACAATCAAATCAGACCCTGAGAATGGAGCCTGCACATGAGGATTTTTAAGACTTCCCACTCCCCACATGCTGGGTGTGGTGGTGCACACCTGTAATCCCAGTGATTCAGGAGGCTGAGGCAGGAGAATCACAAGTTCTAAGCCAGCCTGGGCAACTTTGAAAGACCCTATCTCAAAATAAAAAAAATAACAAGGACTAGGGATGTAGCTCAGTGGTAAAGCACCCCTGGGTTCAATTCTCAGCACCTAAAAAAAAGAAAAAAAGAAAGAAAAGGAAAGATTCCCTGTTTGGGCATCAGTGGATTGAACACAGGGAGTACTCAGAAAATAAAAGTCCACCCCTGTGCATGGTGCTGCTGCTGGTTGTATATGTTGTAAGAAGAAGCCAACGTAGGTCCAGAGAGCCTGCTTATTGTAGACGCTCCATAAAATGTTCACCATTGATGAGCAGTTAACTCACTACTTTGGATACTGTAGGACCCTGGACATTTAGCATTTGGAGACTACATGGTGTCTTTCTAATAACAAAACTCATGCAGATAATTGTCAGGATAATAATCTCAGGCACTGTAAATAGTTTTGCAGCAGAGACAATTTTAGACTTGTAAGTATATGTTGAGAACATTAATCATCACCTTCCTTCTTTATAAAAAAAATGACTTTGTAATTTCCATGCCATTCCCAGGCCACTACAATGGATGGAGTTAACCTTAGCATCGAGGTTGTCTACAAAAGAGGCCAGGATTACAGGTTTGCTTGTTACCACCAGGGCCGAGCCTGCCAGAGCTACCGTGTGCGGTTCCTCTGTGGGAAGCCTGGTAAGCAGCTCCCCGTTTCCTTGTTGGGGATAAAAATGCAACCAAGGCTCGTTCCTTGCAGCACTGCATTGTGAATTTGGATGTCTGGATCAGTTGCCTCCAGGCATCAGAGTGACAAGGTCCTCTTGTTATGCACTGATGCAGAGTGCTAGTATGACACAGGAGCTGTGAGAGGGTCCTAGAGTTGGCAGCAGATAGCAGAGCCTCACCATACCCTTAACCCTTCTGGAAAGGGAGGAAGATAGGCCTGGTCCCCAGATGTACAGGATTAAGATGGACAGAGCCAATATCCTGCAGCTCTCCCCTGCAGAGATATGTAGCTCTTTGCCTCTTTGGGTGCCATTATTAAAACCCAGTTCCTGAGGTGCTTGTTAGAAGTGATTGGCAATGGCCAGTTTGTTCTGGGAGGCACTTGGTCTTCTGCAGAAGGCAGTCATTAAGGATGCGACTTCTGTAGGGGAGAGACTCAGGGCTACTGTAAACAATAGTTGAGAGGAGCTATATTTGTTTTACATCTTGAGCAAAGTGGGTGTGGTGAGGTGGCCACATTTAACTCCAGCTAAGAAGTTAGTGGAAAATTCCCCTGCCCAGAGCTAATGAATGGTTCTTTTCTGGTCGAGTGTTTGTTGACTTCAAAAACCTGTACCAAAACTGGGATGGAATCGACCTGGTGATTTGGGTTTTGGATAGGCAAACCTGGCATTTACTTATATAGGGAGGAGAAGGGAACAGATGAATAGCCAAAAGTTTGCTGAGAGCTCAATCTTTCTGTTCGGGGTTATAGTGAGGCCCAGACTCACAGTCACCATCGACACCAATGTGAACAGCACCATCCTGAACTTGGAGGACGATGTGCGGTCATGGAAACCTGGAGACACCCTGGTTGTTGCCAGTACTGATTACTCCATGTACCAGGCAGAAGAGTTCCAGGTGCTTCCCTGCAAAACCTGTACCACCAACCAGGTCAAAGTGGCAGGTAGGCTTTCATGTACCCCTCCTAGGCTAAAGTCTGAACATTGTCAGGCTGATTGTCAACAGAAATCACAACAAATCTGTATTGGTCAGTTATGGCCATAATAAAGCTACATAACAAAAAACAGTTTAGAATCTCATTACATTACAATCTCATTACATAAGCATTTTTTCTTATTCATGTATCTGTAGGTAGTCTAGGTATGTTAGTCAGCTTTTTGTTATCATAAAAAACACCAGAAATAAATCAACTTAAAAAGGAAAATTCTATTTGGGTTCATACTTTTTAATTGATTCTTTTTAGATATACATGACAGTACAGTATATTTTGACATATTATACATATATGCAATATAATTTATTCTAATCAGGATCCTGTTCTTGTGGTTGTACATGATGTGGAGTTGGGTAGTCATATATGAACATAGGGGAGTTATGTCTAATTCATTCTACTGTCTTTCCTATTCTCATCCCTTCTCCCTTCCCTTCATTCTTCTTTGTCTAATCCAATGAACTTCTGTTCTTCCCTCCCTTACCCTTATTATGTGTTAACATCCACTTATCAGAGAGAACATTCAACGTTGTTTTTTTTGGGGGATTGGCTTATTTCACTGAGCATGATTGTTTTGAGTTCCATCCATTTACATGTCAAATGCCATGATTTTACTCTTCTTTGTTGCTGAGTAATATTCCATGTATATAGAGTACATTTTCTTTATTCATTCATCTGTTGAGGGGCACGTAGGTTGGTTCCATACCTTAGCTATTTTGTATTGTGGCTCATAGTTTTGGTGTTTTCAGTCCATGGTCATTTGGCCCCATTGCTTTTAGACCTGTGGCAAGGGAGCACATCTTGGCAGGAGGAGCACATGGTGCAGGAAGTTGCTCATCTCTTGGGCATCCAGGAAGCAGAGAGAGAAAGAGAAAGAGAGAGAAAGAGAGAGAGAGAAAGAGGCCAGGATCTGAAGGTCTGAACATCCTTTCCAAGGGCAGGCCCCCAACCACCCGACTTCTTTCCACTAGGCTGCTCTTCTTAAAGGTTCTACCACCTCCCAGTTGTAATAAAGGCTGGTGACCAAGCCTTTCACTTGTGGGCCTCTGGGTCTCTTGTTCAACTCCTTTAGACCACGCCTAACTCCAGCCTGAGAGTTGGGTTTAGGTTGACTCCATATAACCCTCATTCTTCCCAGGACATGGGAGAAGTGATTGGAAATGCAGGACTCTTAAGGCCTAGGTCCAGAATTGGCACATTCTCCAAGCACAGTCCCCTCATCAAAGCAAATCACAGGGTCGAGGTCATCACAAGAGTGTTGGAGAAACTGTTTCTCCCACTGAGGTTGAGGGCAGGGGCTGAATCTCCATTACAAAATATTTGAACCTATCACAAATTTTAAATCTCTTCTTTCTAAAACTTTTGAGGTTTCCTTTTTTTCCCCAAATCTTGACTTATATGCCCTATAATTTCTGTCGTGTGAGGTTAATCAATCTATGTTACTGAAGCCAAAGATTATTAGAGGTAAAAAGAGACCTGAAATATAATCTTGGTCAGTTATTCTTAGTGGGGGGAATTATGTTATCTATTAGGGTTCTTTGGATTTAAGCAACAGAATCCAACTTAAAGCGAAAGAAAAAAAGAAATTGACTGAGAACCTATTTGGTTCTATCTCAGAGAACCAAACTAGAAGCTCAACAACTGTACCACAGAAGGACAAGGAATCAGGGACTTGGATAGAAGAAACCAGAGAGAAGTACCTCCAGGGCACCACTGTCTTCAGGAACATGCTTAGTTTCCGAGATGCTGTGCTTAACAGTCACCTTCCAGGAAGAGAGTGTCTGACGGGCTGGTGGCTGGTAAGCTCTTCCTGTGGCTGAGAGAGGCAGGAATCTTTACTAATGACTCTTTCCAGATGGCACCATGTTGAGGCAGCATTTTTCCCCAAAGGAAAAGTAGGATGTGCTACCAGAACAGAGGGGAATCAATACTGGGCAGTAAAAATATCAGATGATACAAAATCAGAGCATGGGGAGAGGAAGTTTTTGAATTTCGGATAGGAGGAAGACTATGGATCAAGAAGGCATATCTAGTATATTCAAAGTATTATTTTGGAAATAAGCCTACAGAAACTAAATACTCTTTTTGACTGGTTGAGATGTGCTTGAGACAGAATTTGGGGGAACATATTTTTTTTAGGTGAGAAAGAGTGATGGAGTTCAATTCCTTATTTTATTTTTGGCTGAAATGGACCTGGGTGTCGTATGACTGAAGCCATCCACAAACACTGTGGCTGTGACCCCAGGGCACAAATCCTAGAATCTGCCAAAGGGAGGTTGTAATTATTTTGAGGGAGATAGTAACTTGGCAAGTGTGGCCAGAGAGAGGGAAGGAGGCAGCAACTAGTGGGTGGAAGCCGAGCTAACTACACATTTGTTCTTGGACAAGATGAAAATCCATTTGAAACCTACATTCTTTGAGAAAGGCTCTGGAATATCTTACCATAAACACAAGTCCAAATGAATCTGCCAACCAGGAAGAAAAAAAAGACTGGTGGAAGGAGAACAAATTCAGCAAAAGTGGGGAAAACTGAAATTAGCAGAAGATTCTATAATAGGCTATAAAATTGACCTCTGTCCTTCCTAGTGTCCAAAGCAGAGAAACTTGATAAGTTACTTAGCTATTATGATCCAATAAAAGGAAAGGAATCTGAAAAACAAGAGAGCACCTTTCTATTAGCTCTAGCTTCTGAGGAATTTGCCACAGGGATTGTTCCAAGATTGATACTGTGCAGTGATGTGAACAACAGTTCCAGAAGCAATTTAAGCAAAGATGCTCTCTGTGTGGCTTTTGATGGGAGGATAATGTTGGGCACATTCTGTGTAGACATTTTTGTTTGTTTTTGCTTTAAATGCAGACTAGCATAAGAAGGACAGACTGGAACCAGGTATCCATGATTAGAATTTCAGGAATGCCAATTCTTAGTCATGCAACATCAGCTTGCTCATCTGTAAAACGGAGATAATGGTCATAATTACTTCATGAGATTATTGTGAAGATTTAAGTTTATATACTTGAGGCACTTAAAATAGAGTCTGGCACATAGTAAGTGGCCAATAAGTGCTAGTTGCAGTTATTAGTAATTTTAGGTGCAGTCTTTTGACAACTAAACTTAAAGATGGGAAGGGAAGAAGGGGCATGGTGGGCAGGCTAACAGTTGGACTTTGTATATTTTGCATTTTATCCTTTTTTTCTATTTGAGGACATGTAGGTAGAAGATGTGAAGAGGGAAGAAAGTGTGCTTAGGCAGTTTTGTGTCACCTGACAGAAACAACTTAGAGGAGGAAAGGTATATTTTGGCTCATGATTTTAGAGCTTCAGACCATGGGCAACCAGGTCCAAGGCAGAAACATCATGGTGAAAAGGCATGGTGAAGGAAAGCTACTATGCTTATGGTAACTGAGAAACAGAGGGTAGGGGGCAGGGACTAGCTAAACCCTTCCAGCACATGCCCCCAGGGACCTACTTTCTCTAACTAGGTCCCATTTTCCAGTGATCCATTCAAGTGGATTAATGACCACTGACGAGGTCAGAGCCCTCCTGATCCAATCATTGCCTAAAAGCCCCACCTGTGAACCTTGCTGCCTTGGGGACCATGCCTTCAACACATGAACTTTTGTGGGAATGACGCTCTAAACACAAGCTGTAACCCTAATCAAACTACTTCTGTCTTTATTATTACCAACATTAAGGGCTATCTCAGGCCTGCAGTCATTTTCTTGTTCGTCTTGATGCCTCAAGTATGGATGCCAATTCTGTGATTGTGTCTGCAACACCCTTCCTCTGCCTCTAGGCTGAGCAGGTGCCCTCACTCTTCCTCCACAGGGACACACAGGAAGGGGGAAAGAGTATTTCATCTTTTACTCAGTAAGCAGTTGAAGAGCTCCCGTTATGTACCACACTTTCAGATGCCCTGCTGAGCAATACGGACATGTTCTTGGTCCTTGGGGAGCTACAGACCAGCAGGGAAAATAGACATCCATCAAGGAATCATTCCAATAAAAAGAAAGACCTCCAACCATACTGTTATAAAAGTAGAATATGGGAGATGCTGTTAGTGTAGGAGAGAGGAATTTGGCAAAGTCAGAGCATGCATGGGAGCCTTCCCACAGGAATTAGACTGAGCTGAGGGCTGGAAGAAGAGTAGAAAGTATCTAGGAAAGAGTCCTGACAAAAGAACATAGTGTAAGACTTTTGCCAGGAAGCAGGGAGCTTTCCATTATAAGGAGGACCAGAGCAATTATATAAGGAGTGGAGAGCATGAGAGTTCACAGGGCTGCAAAGCAAGAAGAGATAACAGGAAGTCATTGAAAGGCCAGAAGCCCCTTGGATGTTCCATAGTAAGGAAAGCCTTCGCATGTCCTCATCTATAGGAAGGCACTCAGAGAAGCAAGTTCCTAATGATTGTTAGACCCTTAGGGTCTTCACCAGTGATTTCTATGTCACTGAGGGACAATGCTTTGTGGACAGCCTTCTGGGATGTCAGATGTTCCTCTAACTCAACAGGAGTGGCATTCAGACTGTTGAGCTGATACCATTGCTCATGGCTCTGGACAGCATCTGTGGCTATTTAGGAGGGTGAAAAGCCTGACTTTGAGCTCCGGCCAGCACGGAGATGGTTGGAAGAGTGGCCGTGGGAGAGGTGCTCTAGGTGTGTTCAGAAAAACCCCAATCTGCAGCCCTGTTGGGCATCCCAAGAGTTGGAGGGGAGATCTCACTCTTAGCAGTTGTGGATGCCAACAGTAACCCTCATATCAAGGGACCTAAGAGATGTTGCAGCATGTCTGGCTCATCCTACAGAGGTGTTTGGGTATTGATGCTGAGTGGTGCTCTTCTTGACAGTGTTTGACCAAAAGGGCCCCTTAAGGCTGGATTGAGAGTGACAGAAGGCTACTCCAGGCCCTGAGTACCAGGGAGGAAAAGACATGTGGACTCCCTTCAGGACCCTCTAGACCCCTTTTACAGCCCTACCTCTATCTGATCTCTACCAGCCCCACACGCAGCCTACCTCCTGCTACCTTATAAGGTCAGACCATCCACTTTCCTCAGAAGCTTTGGGGACCCCATGGAAGCAACTTGTGAACAGTGTCACAAAGGCCCAGGTCGGGGTGTGTCTGCCGTCTGGCTGTCGTGGGCAGGCTCACGTTCCTCCTTTTCAGCTCTAAGTTTGTTCTCTGGCTGTCCATCCCCACTTCACTGAGAGCAAGTACTCCACCGGCTCCTGTGTCTTCCAGACCAATGCCCCCACCCAATGCTTAGGTTCTCCTTTCCAGGCCACAGAGGGGGAAACATCCTTCCTGGATCCTCTTTTCTCACAACCCCCAAATTCCAGTAAACAGCCCTTTAATTCATTTTAAGGGTTTTCTTATGGGAAACGATGGGGGCAACAAAGTCATAAAAATGTGTGAATCTTCTAAAAATACATCTCAAAGTTTTGCTAACCACAGTGATTTCCAACGCCCCCAACATGGCTGTGGCAATTGAAAAACCTCCTCAATTTTCTGCCCTGATTTCATCGCCACTTCCCACTTTGCGTATAAACACTCCCCACACCTTTTCATAATACTACTAATAATTAGAATGAGCATTTATCATGATGCTCCAAATACTGGATGCGAACTGTCTTATTCACTCTTCATGAAAACCTAGTATTGTGAGGACTACCGTTTCTGTCACAACCTGGATGGGAAAACAGAAGTCCGTGGAAATAAAATGTTTTTCAATGTGGTGGTGGCCACCAGCCACATGTGGCTATTTAAATTCGAAGTTAAAGTAATTTAAAATTCTGCTCCTTAGTCACAGTAGCCAGGTTTCCAAGTGCTCAGTAGCCACATAGGTTCAATGGCTGCATCATCATGGGTGCTCATGGGTTGTGCTAGTGTAGACCAAGTAAGTCAACATTGGAGCCAGGATTCAAACTCAGGTGTGTGCTACTTTGTGCTTCCTCCATATTCTCTTTGTCTCCCTCTGAGAATGAGGACAGAGGGTCCCTGGGCACTCCATGGTTTAATTTTGTCTCTCTGGGACCCTCCTGCCTGAGTCCCTCTGGGATCATCCTTGAACCCAGTTGTCTGGGAGAAACAAACTTCATCTGATTCCCCAGACTCCCTGGGTCCCACCACTTCTGTGCAATAAGTCCATGCATCTGCTTCTTCCACTGGAAGGTTCTTGATGTCTATTTATCTCTCAACCTCAAGGTGCCTGTTTCTGTGCCTGCCCTGTAGAGAAGGCTTGGGGGTTGTGGAACTGTGGAATGGGTCACTTGTCACATCTGTCAGTTAATACAGGAAAAGTCAATGTTAAAAAGCTCTGTTCCCAGGTCTCCTCCCCACTTGCCCAGAGTGCTCATGAACCTTCTGGATCATTTGGGACAAATTCTGACTTGACCACATCCACTTTTTCCTGGTCAGCCTTCAGGTATCAGTGCTTTCAGAAGAAAAGGATGGGTGGAGGCCAGATAAGATGGGATGATGGGGAGCCAGGCTTCCCTGGGATAGCAGACCGGGAGTGGTCTGTGAATATAGCAGTGGGACAGAGAAAATGGCTGCTGGAAGTGACAGAAATGGTTGTGCAAAGGTCCTGATAAGGAACTCTGCAGTGGGGAAAGAAGCTGTGTGACTAAAATATTTGTGCAATTCTTGGTCCCTCCATCTACCTGTAAGTCACTCCTACATCCTGGCCAGCTTCCCCTGTGGAACAAAAAAGCTATCAAATCTACTGCCCATTAACTCCCGTCATTAAGGCCTGACACTAGTGGCAGGAGGCCTAGTTTTCAGCCTTAATGTGGGGACAATGCCAGAGACAGCTGCGTGTGTCATTTCTGTCATACTGGCCTCCTACCATGTGCCAGAGGCTGTTTTAAGCACATTCCATGGATTAACTCGCTTAACAATTGTAGCTACCTTTTGAGATATGTGCTATTTTTATCTTCATTTTATAGATGAAGAACTCGAGGTTCAGGGAGCTTAAATCACATGCTTAGGAACTCACAGCTACGAGCTGTCTCACAGCCTGGCCCCAGAGCCACAAACCTCCCCTTCATACTCTCCCAAAAGATGAAGAAAGGCTGACCCAGGTAGAGGGAGCCAGGTGGATGAAAGCTTCGAGATGTGAAATTTCAAGGGCATTACTCAAGGAAGATGCCATCTGGTCGGGCTGGAGGAGAAGCTGGTGTATTAGAGACAAACTCACAAGCAGCAGGAGGTTTTACTGTACCAATCCCTTAGGCTGGTAGGCAGGGAGCTGATCTCAGAGCTATGTGGGAAATCCCTTGCCCATGTTCCTGGCCAGCAGGATTGAGCCTGTGGCTCTGTGCAACCTGTTCCCTCAACACGCTCAGCCCTTTGGGTATCATCCCTCTAGCAAGTATGCTCTACGCTATGCCTCTCAGGACCTAGTCCCTGGTGGAGCTCATTCTTTGCTTTGGTCAGTTGTCATGCTGCCTCTAGGGTATTAGCAGCCAGTTCTTTCTGTGTACCCCAAGAACTACCCAAGGTCACCTCACATAGTTGACAAAGTCTCTGGGAGTTTCTCTGAGCATCTCCAGTCAAGTTGTTCCTTGGAGTGTCCACTAATAAAGAAAATAAACTCTGGATCCTGCATGAGTGGAGCTGTGGTGTTTAGAATACCAGGATCCCAGAAGCTCAAAGAAAAGATGCCTCAGCTCTGTAATAAGTAGGACCAATTTTTATTGTCCTGTTCATCTGAAGGGACTGTTTTGAACTGGGCTGGTTTGGGAGACCAGGACAGACAAAGGGGAAGAGGGTGTTGAAAATTCTTGAGTCTAAGGACCCAAGATCTTCCACTGACAAGCCGAGAGAGAGAAAGAGAGAGAGGTATGTCCAGACAGAATTTGATGTATAAGAGATTTATTGGGGGGATGTGCATGAAGTTCAAGGGAAGAAGGAGCAGAAGCAGGTACAGGGAGACTTTAGAACACAAGGCAGTTCTGACACCTGGGAAAGGGGAGAGAGGGAAAGAAGGGCCCTAGACTGTGAGACAGTTCTGAGAAAGCCAGGGCAGGCCAATAGGAAACTCTGGAGCTTAGACTGCCTGGCTGAGTATCTCTAGTGGTGTCAGAATGAATGACTCTAGATCTCTCCCATGCACAGTAATTGGGCGGAGTACAGGAGGCCATGACCCTGGGAAAACATGAGCTGATCCTGAAGGTGCAGCAGCAAGAGGCTGTGTGCTCACCACACTCTTTGCAGGAGGTGTTTTTGGAGAGAGATCACAACATTCTTCTATGGCCACCACAAGAGAGGACCTCTACTTGGAGATAAGATGAGTTGCTCAGCCCTCAAAGTCAGAGTCAATGGTGCATGGAGTAAAGAGGTTCTAGAAAGAGAGGTCTCGCCCCTTAGGGCCATGGTCTTCAAGTCATGAAATGGAAGCTTTATGCCAAGGGTGGCTCTCCTGGAACAGGTCCAGACTCACAGCACTCACTCAGAGCCCACAGGCAGGGGTGAGCCAGGATAGAAGGACTAACCTCCATAGAGGTGCCCAAAGGGAACCCTGTGTTAGTACCTTATAACTAAAGACACCTGGCTGCATGACCCAAACCAGAAGCAGCAGTGGGGTGCACTGGAGAAATGGGGACCAGCATTCTAACCTGTTTCAAATTCTCTCCTCTGTTGAGGTCAGAGACCTTATGGAACAGAAGGCCTGCCAGCCCCCATGTATGGTGTCCTCTTCGGACCTGTTTGTCAGGGCACAGACCTTTGACCTTATATGTCTCAGGGGATAGAGTAAATAGACTCTTTATGAAGCTAATTTTTAAATTGCCTGCTATAGTTTGGATCTTTAATGTCCCTCAAGGGTTCATGTGTTGAAGACTTGGTCCTCAGCTTCATGCTTTTGGGAGGTTTTGGAACCCTTGGGAGGTGAGGCCTAATGAGAGGTTTTAGGAAACTAGGGGCATGACCTCAAAGGGGATTGTGGAACTCTGGTATCTTCCTTTCTCTTTCTCCTGACCAGCTTTCCTTGCTACACACTGCCACCATGGTCCACATGCTAACACAGGCCCAAATCAACAGGGTTAATCAGTCATGGACTGAAACCTCTGTGACTGTGAGCCAAAACAAACCTTTCCTCTTTCTGAGATGATTATCTTAGGTATTTGTTACAGTAAAGGAAATTTGGCTTCATGACTGAGATTGACTGATTGATTGATTGGCACTTGGGATTAAACCCAGGGTCACTTTACTACTGAGCTGTATCCCCAGACCTTTTAGTTTTATTATTATTATTATTATTATTATTTTAATTTTGAGACAGGGTCTCGCTAAGTTGCTTAGGACCTCACTAAATTGCTGAGTCTGGCCTTGAACTTGTGATCCTCCTGCTTCAGCCTTAGGAGTTGCTGGAATTACAGGCATGTGCCACTGCGTTTGGCCTGAGACTCTTTTTTAATAAGGACTCTGTGGTAGGCCAAATAACGGTCCCCAGAAATGTCCTCATCTTAATCCTCAGTACCTATGAATGGCACTTCACACAGTGCAAGGAACTTTGCAGTGGGTCACATGAAGGCTTTCTGGAGGAGATTATCCTGGATTAAACAGGTAGCCCAATGTAATTATAAGTGTCCTTATGTAAGAGTGACAAAGGAGGGTCAGAGGGGAGAAAATGATGTGATGACAGAAGCAGATACGGAAGTAATATGCCTGTGAAAAAGGAATATAGGCAGCCACCAGAATATGAAAAGGCAGAGAACACTTTCTTCTCTGCAGCCTCCATGAACAACCAGCCCTGCCAACACCTTGATTTTGGCCCCACAGACTCATTTTAGACTTCTGACCTTAAGAACTACAGGAGAACAAATCTGTGTTGTTTTAAGCTATTAAATCTATGATAATTTATTACAGCAGTGATAGGAAACTAATACCAACTGTCATGGAGATGTTTTCTCAGCTTCATCATGCATCTATTTCACAACTTGAACTAAAATGCTTCAAAGAAACCACACTCTCACTGCGTCTGCAGAATTCTAAAGCCATCCACATCCCAGCAACACTGCAGGCGCACAGGATGTGTGCCAGGCCAAGGGCGGGAAGGGCTCAGCTCTCCCTGTGGTTGAGGGAGCAGAGGAAAGTCACCATGGTGGGTGCTGCTGATGGCTAATTATAACCATGGCTTTCACATGTGGGCACTGGAGGTATCATGGGACTGAGGCAAGTGCTGTATGGTTCAAGTCAAGGTCACAGTGAAAGCCAAGTGGTGTAGGTGGTGTGGTTCAGGCTGAGACTTCACATAGGAGCTTGTTACTCTTTGTAATTACATCCTCAGATGGAAGATGAAGTGTCTACAAGCCAGGTCAGCAGTCATTAGTGTGGGCCAAATTTATAGCCAGGCTAAACATCTCTTTATTCCAGAAAAGAATTTGGGATTGTTGTGGAGGCAGAATTTGGGGCTGCAGATTGAAGACACTTCAATTGTCAACTTCAACAGTTCAACAGTTTGAACTGTGCCACTCTGCAAGACCTACATAATTTTACAGGACAGCTATAAAATTGCTCAATTTAAATTTTTATAGGTGTACTTTATATAGGACGATGGGACACAGTGAGTGAAGGCACATTATCAGCACACACAGATGAAGGAAGTGATGAAGGGAAATAGTATCTTTGGCAAGAGATTGAGTGGTGTGGTAGGAGGGAGAAAGTGAAGAGAAAACTGTGGGGGAGATACATACAGACCATAAGTTCAAGGACTCTGGCCATAGCAGAACAGAGACTGACAATCACTGGAGGGATATTAGTGAGGGGTCTTTTGTCTCTTAATTGTTGTTGCTGTTGGTTGTGGTGGTGTTGGTATTGGTTGTAGTACTAGGGATTGAACCTAGGGTCTTGTGCGTGTGATGCAAGTGCTCTGCCACTGAGCTTCAATCACCATTCCTGTCTGTTAGTTTTTTTAATGATAGGAAGGCTTAGAGAAGTTGGAGAACAGAGCATATGAAGCCCAAATGGGGGAAGAAATGAAGCTACTGGAAGAGGTGACCTATGGGAGATAAAGGTCTTCAGATTGTAAGAGGAGGTAGGGCTAGAGTCAGCAACACAGAGAAGAAGCATCCTCTCCAAGACTGGAGGGAAGAAGACCAGGTCAGTACAAAGTGAGTAGATGATCTCTACTGTTCCACGCAGTGCCACTGCAGCACCATGACGTGGTAGGAACAGAAGCTGGGAGCTGGCTCTTTCTAGAGCTTCAGGGTATAGATCCACTCACGTGAGGTTGAGAAGGCAGATGCAGATTTGCACTGCTCTACAGCAGGGGATCTAAGGAGAGTTTTTCTATCTTCTTAAGAATCCCAGTTGGTAGGCACTCTAGGACGTGAGCTTTGTAGCATCACCCAGAGACCAGGTTTCTTCTCTCTTTTGTTCTGCCATCTCTAGGGCATGGTTCTCATCAGTTTGGGTGACGATGGCCCATCAGGGTCCATGTACCTTGCAGCAAGGGGAGAGCAACACAGAACTTGCACTTGGTACTTCTGCTCACATTCTGTGGCCTTGCCTCACTGCAGGGAGTCTGAGAAATGTAGTTCCTATGGGTAGAATGTAGGACAGTACAATACTGAAAAGCAAAAGAGGGGATAAATAACAGGAAAAAATTAGCCATGGGCAGAACTAAGCATGTAGTTGTGGATCCTGGCTCTATATTTGGGTACATGACTTTACCTCTCTGAACTTCATTCTTCTCTAAAAGAGGACTGGAGGTCATGATGGCCTACCATGCACACTGGGCCTGGTATGAGTAAGCTACAATCATGGGAGCCACCCAGCAGGGTCCCAGAAATCAGCAGGCACATTCTCAGTACCTGCTGGTCCCCTTTCCTCACTTCTGCCCTAGGAAAGCCATTGTACCTACATATTGGGGAGGAGATGGATGGTGTGGACATGCGTGCAGAGGTTGGGCTCCTGAGCCGGAACATCGTGGTGATGGGAGAGATGGAGGACAAGTGCTACCCCTACAGCAAGCACATCTGCAACTTCTTTGACTTCGATACCTTTGGGGGCCACATCAAGGTATGGCTCTGTCTGACTGAGGCTGTCAACCTCACCAGGAGAATTTCCAAGGTGTCAGCCTATGGGTAGGAACTTTTGGGAGGGAAGGGGATGGAGGAACAGAACATAGGATCAAAGGAAGTGCACCTCCTGGGAGTTGGAGAAGTCTCATTTCTTGTCCACTGGGGTGATGTTGCATCTTTCAGTACTGGAGAACAGAGAGGTTTTGGAGCCATCTTGGGAATGGTTCTCTCCTAGAGGTCACAGGGAACATGGCTTTTCCTGCTCATTATTGCCTCCATCCCACCGTCATTATTTAACTTGATCATGTCCTAAAAGAATTAAAAAGTCATGGTTACAATAGATTTATTACAGCATAGACAAAACAATAAGTAGGGAAGTGGAGCTAGAAGTGGTAGTTTTATGGCTGTGATTTCCTGGCAGATTTCCAAGGTCAGACAGACCTACAGAGCTGCAGGGTTCTCACTGTGCAATAAACAAAAGTGATGCTTGTTCCTTGGAGCTCGTGATCTAGCATCAAGAGGAATTTCTTCTGCATCTCCATACAAAATGCCTTTACCGGGTCTATTAAATAGCACAAAATATGGAAATTTCTTCTTGTGGTCATAGATGCCAATGCTGATAGCATATATTATCTTGGAATTTTGTGAAGATGATTCTCTTGAAGGTAAAATCATGTGCATTAAGGATAAGATTTTTGGATCTAACTGAAGATGCTAATAAAGTGAAACTTAGAGTTGACAATGGAAGACCCCGTTGGCATTTTACATGAGACAATTCTGTGTCATGCAGGCCTGTTTTACAGGATTTCTAGCATCCCTGGCCCCTATTCGTTAAATGCTAATAGTGCTTTTTAGCATTGCTTTGATGTATTTCCAGTCCTTTTCTGGGTACAGGGTAGGGGCAGTTGAGAAAAATTTAGTGAGACTACAGCAGAAATAGCAAGTCTATTACACTAGCTGCTGCAACCCTCCTTCCAATGCTGAGTGATTCTGAGTAATCAGACCACTCTTGCCTTCTTGAGCCCAAAATAGTCCTCAGAATCATTCTGAACACAGCTCCCCAGAGGATCCACCACTGGGGTTGCATTCCAGTTGACGCATATTTTGTGTATGAATTGTAGGCATTGTCAGGATTATCTTCCTTCCCTGGAAGATGGCTGAACCCAACTTTTGACAGAAATCACTTTCAGACTGTGCTTTCTCCATGAGCTTCGTATCTCTGGGCATCCTGAGCTCACAGGGAGCAGCTCTGAGCACACTGTGAAGAGAACATGTGGAGCACCTACTGCTTACTCACATGCCACCAAAATAGAGATTCATGAAGTTTCCAGAATAAACATCCCCAACCATCTCATAGGAGAAGGTCTCAGATGATGGACATGAGGAGGCTCTTACTGTCCCATGGTCCTCCATAACTTTCATTCCCCAAACTCATAGGTCATGTTGTCTGCCAGCTCCCCTAAGTTATCTTCATAATACTTCTTCATAATACTTGGTGGCTTAGGAGGCAGGGAAGGAAAGGAAGAGCAAGCCCCAGCTATTTCACAACCCCTCTGGGCTTCTCAGATCAAAGCAGTGATCCAAGGAGGATCATCTTGCAACATCCTCCATCATTAGTAATGCCTTGCTTGTCTCCCTTTCTATAAGAAGGGTCAGGCATCCTAACCAATATGCACAGAACATCTTTGATTTATTTCCCCAGTTGGGAATTGACAAAGCACCCCAGGGATACCTTTGCACTTCGGGATGTATGTCAGGGCCTCTTGTGACTCAACCTTTCCTCTCCTCCTCTCCCAGCTTGCACTAGGGTTTAAAGCAGCACACATGGAGGGCGTGGAGCTAAAGCACATGGGGCAGCAGCTGGTGGGCCAGTACCCAATTCACTTCCACCTGGCTGGAGATGTGGACGAAAAGGGAGGCTATGACCCACCCACGTACATCAGGGACCTTTCCATTCACCACACCTTCTCACGCTGTGTCACTGTCCATGGCTCCAATGGCCTGTTGGTGAGTACCTCCTGCAAGAGTATTTGGATCTGGACACTTAGTCTAGGGCCACTGGAGGTTAAACCATCCTTAGCTCAGATTTTATCAACTATTAGCAGCTCACCCACCAGACAGGAAGAAGAATGCAGCCACCAAAGCCATTGAGATGGGTAAATACTTTAAGTCACAGTGACTGCCCACTGGAATGATGTGAAATCCAGGGATGGTTCAGTGGCCATGTGACATGAAAGATCTGTGAATGCAGACTAGGGTGTCATGCCAAGATCTGGGTTGTGGTATCTGCCAGACTGACTGAAGGTTGTGACAGCCATGGGCTTCTTTTTGTTGTACCAAGAATCCTTCAGCTCTGGTGCTGTGAGAAAGACTTTCACCAGCAAACTGGCATACATGCCAGGAGCTTGTCTTGATTTTCACAGATAATTTGTGCACTGAAGTAACCCTACTCAAAAGGAACTAGACTTACAAGCTCTGTAAACTTGAAAACTGGATATCACAGGCTGAATCCAGCCACCAGATGTTTTTTTTTTTCTTTCTTCTATGATGATGGGAAAAACATTTGCTAATTTTTTTACACTAAATTGATTATTTTACACTCACTTGAACTTTCCTAAATGAACTTAACTTACATCCTCTGTAAACTTTACACTGGAGGGCACAAAAGGAACACTGCAAGTTGAATCAGGTGACCAGATGTTTTATTTGGCTTAAAAGGTGTCTAAAACTGAGTGTGGTGGCATACGCCTGTAATTCCAGCAACTCAGGAGGCTGAAGCAGGAGGATTACAAGTTCAAGGTCAGCCTGGGCAATTTACTGAGACCTTGTCTCTAAACAATTTTTTTTTTAAATACTGGGGATTGAACCCAGGGGCACTTAACCACTGAGCCACATCCCCAGCCTTTTTTATTTTTTAGACAGGGTCTCGCTAAGTTGCTTAGGGCCTTGCTAAGTTGTAGAGGTCTGCTTTGAACTTGTGATCCTCCTGCCCCAACCTCCCAAGCCTCTGTGATTACAGGTATGTGCCACCTCACATGGCTCAAAAAAAATTTTTTAAAGGGAGTTGGAGTTGTAGCTCAGGGGTAAAGTACCCCTGTGTTTAATCTCCAATATGACAAAATCAAATGGTGTCTAAACAGCATTTGAATTTGTTTCCATAATTTAAATGCTGAGATTCTGCATAAAAAGCTGGATTTCTGGCTCCTCTGGAAAAACAGTATGAGTTGGCACCGACAGTCCCTCTTTACTGTAGCAATATATGTTGGAGCAGAGTTACCGTTGCCCTGCTAACCCACGCATGCTCTCCACTGTCCACTGGGCCTGCTACTGCCTCTTACGTTACTGCACATTCCCTGGGTTGTTGTCACTCATCTCACTGCCTGCCGGCCCCTGTGGACAATTGAGTTTGTGACCCCTGTTTTAAGCCAAGCAGAATGACTCTCACCATGAGTAGTGTGGTGATGGGAAGATGAGCATGTCACTGGAGAAACACCTTCAGGTCTATTCAGTGTGTTCTCTTGTTATAAAGGAATGCCTGTTGGCTCTGTGGTCTCAATGCTCTGATTTACACTCCCCACTGAGTACAGAGGAGAAAGCAAGGGCTGTGGAGTCCAGTCTACAAGGCCCCAGGTTCCCAGGCTTGAATCACAGTTAACCAGCTGTGAAACCTTGGGCAATTTACTTAACCTCCCTGAACCTCAAGTTTCTTCCTGAGTCAAGTGGTAAAATAACGTGAAACGTTTAGGGCTGTGGTGTGAGGATCAATGAGATGCCAGTGCAACAGGAAAGACGCAAGACCCCTGCCCACCCAGTGCACTGGAAGTGCTTGTCCCAAATCAGGCCAGATGCTCTCAGCAGGTGGTAGCAGGGCTGTGCTGCCACAGCTGTTACAAAATGTGGGACTTTTTTTCTGGCTCAAGGAAGAAGAAAATAATGTTTTTGGCTGATGCTGAAAGTCAACAACATGATTTACAATACATTCAGAATGTCAGAAATTTGGTAGTAACAGTAAGTTTGGGTTCTGCAGTCAAATGTCCTGAGTTCCAATCTGTGTTCTGCTGCCAATGAGTTGTGTGATTGTGGACCAGTTGTCTTACTTCTCCTTGCCTGTTTTCTCTTCTGTAAAATGGGAAGATCTTGTTTCCAGGATTGATGCAGCAGAAGATATAGGCAGTATGGAGCCCAGTGCTTGACCCCCAGCTGACCCAGAAGAGTCACAAGATCTGTCCTGTTTCCCCTGTAATTTGCAGAAAAAAAATGTACTGAATACACTCTGGCATTCTCACTCAGGTTGCCAATCAAGGTCAGAATATGGTGGTGAAAAGAACAACATAGAATATAGCAAGAAAGGTAACAGCTGTGCGTGGTAGTGCACACCTATAATCCCAGTGACTTGGGAGACTGAGGAAGGAGGATCGCAAGTTGGAGGCCAGCCTCAGCAACTTAGAGAGACCGTGTCTTAAAAACAAAAAGGGCTAGGAAAGTAGCTCAGTGGTAGAGTGCCCCTGGGTTCAAAAGCCCTAAATGAGCCTCAGGAACTTAACTTGTGCTAAGAACTTATGATAAAGTTTTCTCCTTAAGGTTAGGTCAGATTCACCTACGTTTAACTTCATTACAGAGAAAAATAGTAAGATTGCTAGAAGCCTGTAATTCAGGGTGTGTTAGAGTGGGAGCTATTCTGAATGTCAAGCAATCACACAACACACACACACACACACACACACACACACAGGCACTCACAGCTAGGTGTGGACCTGTACTGTGTTCACCCACCTGGTTGACCTTTGATGACCTATTAAATCAGCCTGATCTTCAGTTCCTCAGATGTGCCATAAAGAACATCATGGCTCCTCCTCAGGGATATTTGGTTAAAAAATGCAAGTGAAATGTATTTGGCTGTTATAATAGTAAACTTTCCCCAGAGCAGTGAGTTCAGGTCCTAGCTGCAAACCAGGCTCAGATAGGGGAGCTGGGCAAGAAGAACTGAGTGGAGTTGAAGGCATTGTGCACTTGGGGGCACCCACCAAGGCAGCATTGAGAGTGGGCATCTCAGAGAGGATACAGGCTGGGAGGGCAGGTACAGGCCTTTCCCCAGGAATCTGAGTTAATACATCTAGGCCTGGGCACCATGAAATGCCTGGGGCTAGATAGATGGCAGCAGGTGAGGGCAGCCCTGGATCTATCTTATTTGAACCAGCCAGATCCATCAGCCTCACCCACAGTAGAGGTGGTCAGACTCCTGGAGCAGAGCCTTGGACAGCTTCTGGAGCTTCTTGGATTCTTGCCATCCTGAATGCTTCCTTTTGCCTAACTCCCAGAGGTGCTGGCTGCCAGGCTGGAGGGATCATCTTTCAACTCTTAGTGTCACCCAGATGCCAGGTGGCCAAGATACCAGCTGCAGCCTTGGCCTGGTGGCCACACAGGAATCTAACTTAGCTCAGCTCAGCCATGCTTGACGGGCAAGCTGATGAGGTAGGATTTAGAGTCACAGCCCTACTGTGGCCTTTCCAAACTGAAGCCAAATTATCATGGCTTAGAATCTAGATGAAGTGCAGGCCTCTAACTCTCTGAGCCAGACAGCCAGCAGAGCCATACCCCTGGATGAGAGCTGAGGTTTTACAGATTGGCACCTCACTCTGTAAATGCTCCCCCATAGACGCAGGAAGTTCCACATTCAGAATGCTGCCACAGCAGCTGGACTCTCTCCATGGGTATTTTGCGTTTCTTTCCTTTGTTTTGGCTTTAAGGATTTACCAGTGACTTGCTATGTCTGGGAAGATGTTTTCAACCGGCAGGATGGAAGGAAGCCAAAGACATACAAGGACACAGTTCTGATCTGGAATGCAGAGGCCATTCAGTAGCATCTCAGAAGCATTTTTCCTAATGGTGCCCCTGCTCCAGGGGGAGGGCTGGATCCCAAATGGGCAGGCACAGGCTCATACAAAGAGGGCTTCCATGCCAGGCATGGAGGTACCTATCTCTAATCCCAGAAACCTGGGAATGCTGAGGCAGAAGGATCACAAGTTTGAGGAAGCTTAGGGAAACCCTGACCCAAATAAAAACTAAAAAGGACTGGGAATGTAATTGCGCCTGGGTTCAACCCCTAGCACCACACACAAAAAAGAGGGGTTCCAAGTTGTGCAAATCTGAGAGGTGCTTAACATGCATGCCCAGGTGGATCCTGGGAGCCCCTCACTCATGGGCTCCTCCTTCCTGCCTGCTATGAGCATGCTCTGTTCATTCTCATCCAGGTCCCACCTTGAGCAGCCCACGTTCACTCTTTCTTTTCCTTCACCACCAACTTTTGCAGAGAGTGGCCAGAAATTGACATTTCTGCCAATTCTGCTTCTCACTCCTCTGCTAATTGACAGAGGCTTGGTGATGACTCTCAACAGTGTCTCTCCATGGTGTCACCACTGAGCCAGGTGTGGTGGCTCATGCCTATAATCCCAGCTACTTGGGAGGCTGAGACAAGAGGATCACAGTTTCAGCACCTTCTCAAAACCTTTTATCAAAATAAAAAATAAAGGGCTGGACATGTATCTCAGTGATAGAGCACTTGCCTAGCATGTTCAAGGACCTGGGTCCAATCTCCAGAAGAACCAAAAATAAAATTAAAATTAAAATTAAATTAAAAAAAATAAAGTGATACCACTGAGCTCAACAAGTCCACTGCCCCTTCTCCCACCTCATGTATCTCTGTACTCTTTTTCAGTGCTATTGCAAGTGTCAGTAGAACCTTGAGATTGAAGAGCACAGGGTCACAGAGACTGATGGTTTCCTCCTCTGTAAAGTGAAAATGACAATAAAATCAACTTCAGAAGGTTTTTAGACTTTTGAGGCACTGAGCAATGATATTAAACAATATCATCACTGTGTGCCTGTGTATCTAACTGCTCTGTGTGAGCATCTTTGGTTCCCAGAGATGATAGTTGGTATCATCTCCCCCACCAAAAAAGAGTATCTTCTGTACTGAAATGCTCTTGCCAAACACCACATGTGTATGCTTCTCCCCCATTTTGGAAATTCCAGTTGCATGCTACCATAGTAAGGGCTTTTGGTAAGCACACATGCCTAACTGATTATCCTAGGGATGCCTGAACTCACTTAGTCACAGAGCCCTTTTTACACACCACGTTTGCATCTTACAAAATTGGCGCTCTATAGAACAGAGTTTGGGAAATGCCTCTCATCGTACTGGGCATTGTTGGCGGTGTCCTTCTTGAGAGGCAGCGGTGAGCGTCCAAGTTCCTGGATGCTGCCAACATGAGTACAGCCTGCTGTATGCACATTAGCTGCAGACTGGATGACTGGGGGATGGAAGTGTGTCTTACTGTGTGTTTCTGAGTTCTGAGGCAGGATGCAGGGAAATCACCTTCCTGTTCCTTCCTGGAAGACTGAATCCACCCCAACTTCTGTAGAAGCCAGCAAAGACTCCAGTGTAGGTTCTGCTTATTTTCACATCCTTTCCCTTTTGGGCAGAGGAAAAGGGTATATGGGAGAAGAAAACAAGCTCTTTTCTTCTTTCCCACCTGGTGCACTGCTCAAAATATATCTTTGACATATACGCCTCCAATAGCAACCAGCTGCTTGAAACCAGGACGTCCCCAACAGGCTGCATGAGTGGCCTTGCAGGTTGTCCCCTGCAAGTCATACTGTGTATATGGACTGCAGTCAGGCCCTACATCTTCAGGGACACACCTTTCCTTTGTCATTCTACTAAAAACTGAGTGAGCCCCATGACACCTTTCCTTTGTCATTCTACTAAAAACAGTTTCCCTCCCTTTTCCAGTTTCTTGATTTCATCACCTCACTCTGTCATGTAGTTGTTCACTTCTCTCCTTCCACCTTTGCTCAAATCTGGAACTTTTGCCCTTGATTTGCCCCAAACAAAGGACTTTGGTCTATGGCTTTTACTAATAGATTGGGATAAGAGAATGGGAGGAGGAGGAACCCGGTATATTTCTTATTGTTGGCATAGGAACCAACAATAAGAAATGGAATAACAGGACTCTCTTTTCTTTCTTTTTCCTTCTCTCTCTCTCTCTCTCTCTCTCCTTTTCTGGTATGGTACTGAGGATTGAACCCAAGGGTGCTCTACCACTGAGCTATATACCAAGCCCTTTTTATTTTTTTGTCTTTTGGAGACAAGGTCTTGCTAAGTTACCCAGCCTAGTCTTGAACTTGTGATCCTCCTGCCTCAGTCTCCTGAGTCTCTGGGATTACAGGTGTGGGCCACACCCAGCCAGGTCCCTGTTTTTCTGCAGCTCCTTTTCAGACCAAACGTTTTCCTTCAGGCTGCTGTCCTCCCTTCTCCCCCTTGTAGAGCTCTTACTGCCTCCTCCTGGTCCTGCCCTCTCCCTACCTCTCCTGGGCTGCCTCAGACACTCATTCTTTTCCTTATCAGGCAGACTGTTTTGCTTCTCCATTCCCTTTCTCAGTGTCTATCTGTTTGCATATTCCAAAACTCATTAAGATACTGCAAAACAAATGACCCACAACCCTACTCCAAGGCAATCTTCTCTTCAGCAATTCAAAACTAAATGTTTTCAAAAATGGCAAAAGCATGGAAATTACAGTTTTAATCTGACTATATTTATTGTTGAGTTTCTCATTAATATAAATTATATTATAACCTAGAAGACAGAACCAAACACAGTCCTTCACCAGCATTCAGGACCCCTTATCGGTACCAAACCATCCAAGCTCAAAGCCCTTAGATAAATGGCATATCATTTGTGTATAATCTACATACAATCTCCTATATACCATAAATCATCTCTAGATTACTTATAATACCTCAGACCATGTAAATGCCTTGTAAATAGCTGTTTTTCTATATTGTTTAGGGACTAATGACAAGAAGGAAAAATCTGTACATGTTCTGTATAGACACCATTTTTTTCTTTTTCTTTTTTTGGTACTGGGGATTGAACTCAGGGGCACTCCACCACTGAGCCACATCCCCAGCCCTATTTTGTATTTTATTTAGAGACAGGGTCTCACTGAGTTGCTTAGGGCCTCGCTAAGTTGCTGAGGCTGGCTTTGAACTCGCGATCCTCCTGCCTCAGCCTCCCAAGTGCTGAGATTACAGGCGTGTGCCACCGCGCCCGGCCAAACACCATTTTTTTCAAAAAATGTTTTGATCTGAAGTTGATTGAATCCATGGATGTGGATCCCACAGAAGGCCAATTGTAGAATTAATTTGTTTTTGTATTTGTTTTAATCAGCAGTTTCTTTTTCTTGTAGTATACAACTTGTTGGTGGCAGTCATTCGCACTGGGTGACTCTATGTCCTGCCTTGTGCAGAAGAACCTATTTTAGACCTGTTGTCCCTACTCACCTGCCTGTAGCACATCCCTGTCTCTCAACAGTGCCCTGATTCAGATGATAAAATCAAGAGAAACACTACACTGATGGAAGCCATCCCTCATGGTTTCAACTGAGCTTGGGAATTTCTTTCTTCACAATCTCATGCCTAGAGAGCACCTAACAACAGCTGAAGGATTAAAACAGCTTTTAGGAGTTGCTTTCATGATTGCGAGACTTCAGCATTCAGAAGAACAAAGGGAAAAATTCAATTTGTGCAAGAGAAGGGCAGGGCATTTATATGTTAGTGCTGGTTAGCACACACGGGGACTGTGTGTCTATCTGTCCAACTACAATCTCTGCTATTCTTTTTTTAATCATCTATCATCTCAGGCTATGTCACAGTTTAAATATTTGGTTCTGGGAAATGTTCTAAGAAGGGATGATTCTAGAATGTTAGAGCTGAAAGGGACTTTAAGTCCCCTAGCACCCAAGGACCACTCAGGCAAGTCACACAGCAAGTTAGAGGCTGAGTAGACTTGAACTGTGTCTTCAGCTCCCAGCTGAGGCTTTCTTATCCCTCATATTGCTTCTTTCTTGATGCTCTATGCCTCACTGCTAATGGGAAGAAGGAAATGCAGCCCAAGGTGAAACGCTTTCCTTGCTGGCGCTGGTAATTATCAATTAGCATACAAGTCATGCAATCACAGATGGGGAATCAAGTCCCAATTCTGTCCTTGCAAGAGAAGGGACCTGGGCTCCCTTGCTAAATGTCATTGTCATTTGTAGAATAGTAGTTTTGATAAAGTTTATGTGGGACAGCATGTGCAAAACATTTGACACACAAAAAACAATAGGGATTTTTTTTTTTCTCCAGTCAGTGAGGGTTTTTCTTCTTCATAGCACATCTCAAGGGCCTTGGAGGGAATTCCTTCCCAGGGTATTTGTTAGAAGGCTGCACCTAGCTCATTATTCACTTGCATTCAGAGAAGTGCTGTTCAACATGGGATATAGGTAGTAGGGCACAAGGGTGGGTAGGATTTAAACAGACCAGTGGGCAGGAGACAGAGGCCTAGGTCTGAGCATTGCTCCACTCCATGTTCCTTCTCTGGGCATCAGTGTCTTCCTCCAGGAAGTGAAGGCATTGAACTTGACCTCAGATGTCCCTGCCAACAGGAGCAACCCACGTTTCCTTGCCTTTCCTCCCAAGCTTCTCTTTCCAAGCTATTTATAACACTTTCATTGCTCACTAGAGGAAAAGGAAGCAATCCCACTGGATGACCTTGAAATTGACTGAAATGCTTCTTGAAGGAATAAATAGGATTCAAGATCACACCCTTGTCTATTGACAAAGAATAAGGGAGGGATGCTTATTTAAAAGAATGGGAAGTTTGCCTGGAACAGGGTAGCTTGTGTGTTTGGATCCTTCCTTATGGAGTGAATGGAAATAATTCAGAACCAAGCTTTCAGCTGTCACTTTGCACCCATGGGCTGTGTGACCTTGCACAAATCACTTAACTTCTCTGAGTGTCACTTTTCTCATGTCTAAAAAAGAAAAAAATCTATTACAGGTTTATATAAGATTACAGCAAGATGGAAAGGTGTTATAGGCTAACCCAGTGCTCAGACATGAAGGGGTTGGTTTGAGAACCTTCAAAGAATGGCTTCTGGAGTTAGGAAAAAGGCAACTGTCTTGTGAAAGACTTCAGGGGAATCAGGGTGTTTACAATAGATCAGTGCATCTCAGTCAGGGACAATGTTGTCACCCTCCCTCTCCTTCCTGTCCAGTGGAATATTTGGCAGCCAGTTTTGGTTTTGGCAGACACTGTTGACTGGCACAACTGAGGGGACTATTGGCATCTGGTGGGTAGAGGCCAGAGATGCTCCTCAACATCCTGCAATGTGCAGCACAGCTCCTTGGGATGTGCCAGTGTTTATCTTTTTCATTATCTGGCACAGTGGTAGGTTCTTCACAGGTGTGGGTTGAATTGAGGTCATGGGGAAGCGGGGACTTCCTCATTTGATGAATCCACAGGGCACTCAGCATCCATAGCGGGGAGGAGGATGGTAGATTTCAGTCAAGATAAGTGAGATATTATCCATTTTTGTCCCACTACAGAGTGACTACCTTGTGAGGCAGCAAGCATCCCATCTCTGGAGTGTTTGAGCAGATGCCTGTTCCTTAGGGATACTGAGACCAGAGTCCTGCATTGGACAGGAAACTGAGGATCAGGCCAGGGGCTCTCTGAGAACCTTTCAGTTCTGAGAACTCCTTCTGGGTACAGGGATTCTGATCCCAGAGGGCCTCATAGATCATGGAGTTTAAGCCCTAAATTTTGTGGAGGGATAAAGTGATTGAACATGGGACAGGAGACTTGTTTAAGATCCCTGTGCTGTTGGATGCACTGTAGAGATCACATCCCTGTCTCTCAATGTCTATTCAAATGCGTCTTCTGCTTACCCCTTAGCTGTGATTCCAAGAGAGCAATTGAAGAGCCAGAGTTGACAACCCTTTCTGATTTTCACCCTAGGAGTTGCAGATGTGGTTTAATGTGTTTATGGGCTAAGAACTTGGCTTGGGTTCATGGATGTGGGCCCAATGAGGAGCATCAACACTGAACTTCCTAAACAGTTCACCTGCTATAGCTTCAATGCTGCTTCCCAGAGGAAGCTCCCTCACCACCCTTACTCAGTCAAGTCTCCTCTGGGGATTCCTCCATACTAAGCTGTGTCCTCAGCATTTCCCTATCTGACTAGGCTCCAAGGACTGGTCTCCTCTTGACCTACATTCTCACTTCTGACATTTTTTCCCTTTCGTGCCCATGGAGCCTCACCCCAAAATACCTGGAGCTGGAGGGAACTTTAAAAAATCATAATTCCATTCCCCTGCCCCTC
The DNA here is from genome assembly GCA_020662805.1 of Glaucomys volans. Taxonomy (NCBI): domain Eukaryota; kingdom Metazoa; phylum Chordata; class Mammalia; order Rodentia; family Sciuridae; genus Glaucomys; species Glaucomys volans. Next base: position 302,967 of record JAJEJO010005818.1, on the reverse strand, counting down.
CCTCTCCTGGTCCTAGACTTACATCAGGTTTACCTCCAAATGCCCAGTAGGGGCCTGTGTGTGGCTGATACTATTCACTATTTGTTGAATGAATACATGAGCAGATGAGAATTGGATGAGTGATACTCCCCCACCTCTACCCCTACAGATCAAGGATGTTGTAGGCTATAACTCGTTGGGCCACTGCTTCTTCACAGAAGATGGGCCAGAGGAACGAAACACTTTTGACCACTGCCTTGGCCTCCTCGTCAAGTCTGGAACTCTCCTTCCCTCTGACCGTGACAGCAAGATGTGCAAGACGATCACAGAGGATTCCTACCCAGGGTACATCCCCAAGCCCAGGCAGGACTGCAAGTGAGTGCCTCCCCTGCTCCTGCCACACTGGGGACCTGTACCTGTCTTGGGTGACACCTGCTCTCTCCACTTCCTGCTCAGCACTTGATTTCCCCACCTCAGGGCTTTGGAGCAGGCTTTAATTGCATTCTGCTCACAGCCTGCCTGAGGGGAGGTAGGAGTAAGTGTGTCTTCTCCCTTCTCCCAGCTCAGCTCGCCTCATGCAGTTTTGTCCAAAGAGGACTTCTGTTCTCACCCATGGGCTTTGCTTGATTCCATACGACCTTCTTTGTGGAAAGGAAGGGTTGCCATCTTGACTCCCACAGTGATACACATTGACCCCAACCACACAGATCCTTTTCTAGTCACGGGAGACAGAGAGTTAGAGACAGAGCTTCTTGTGCAGCCAACTTTCCAAGCCCAGGACCTGTCCTATAAAAATGGCTGCTTTCCTGGGTTCTTCTCCCAGATTCAATGTTAGATAAGCTACTTCTACCTTAAAGAACCATTTTTTTTTTCTCAGTACTGGGGATTGAACCCAGGGATGCTCTACCACTTGAGCCACACCCCCAGCCCTTTTTATTTTTTATTTTGATCAGGGGCTCAATAAGTTTTCCAGACTGGGGCTCCAAATTACTATCCTCCTGCCTCAGCCTCCTGAGTCAATGGAATTATAGTTGTGTACCACCATACCTGGCTGAGCCATGCCCTTTTCAATTTCTGAACACTTTATATGCTTCAACATACTGCCCTTTAATTTTAAAAAACTGGGTTTCAGATGGACGAATCAATGATTTCTCAAATCTCTGACAAGAGACTCTTCAAACCAACATTAAAGTTTCCTATATGGGCCCAAGGTACAGCAGAATGAGTGTTAGTCTTTTTTGTGATGCCATTCAATCCCTGTCCCCTCCCTGCAGTGCTGTGTCCACCTTCTGGATGGCTAACCCCAACAATAACCTCATCAACTGTGCTGCTGCAGGATCGGAGGTGAGCAGAAATCCCCTTTACTTGGCAGAAAGTGAGATGGATATGGCAGAGGTTGCCCCTAAAATATGTGAGCACCGAGTTCCACGTCCAACTGTCAGTACAGACAAGCTTAGCTGGAGTAAGGAAGAAAATTAGCCTGGGGGTGGCAGGGAGTCCTTTGACTTGGTTTTAAATGACAGCTCTGATGCTTAATAATCTTGGCAACCATAGACAATGAGGACTAAGCACTTTATGTATAATAACTTGTCTTTCAAATTAAATTATTTTATCTTAGAAAGGTGCCTGGCACATTACCGTTGTAAGTTAATGAAATCTGATTCTTGCATCCACACTATGGCCTAGATAGGATTATTATTCCTATCTGATTGAGGAGGAAACTAAGGCAGAGAGTTAGGTGCCCAGATGCACACACAGCTGGGTGTGGTGTGCAAGATGTGAACACAGTGTTGTCTATACAGACTTGCTCTGACCTTGACCTGTGCCCAGCTGGTGCTCTCTCTGGAGTTTCCTTATCTGCAGAATGAAGATAAAAACCAAGAACACTTCCTAGTGCATCAGGAAAAGGAGTTTAACCCGAGCAGTAACTCTGAAACCCAGCAATTCAGAGAGAGAGTAGAATAACTGTTGAGGGTTTTAACTGTCAGAGTGGATCCCACAGACTACTCTTGCCTCAAACTTTTTTCTGTTCCCTTTAAACTCCACTGGACCATGTGGAGTTGCTTAGTTGGTGAGTGAAGAAGGGGTCAGAGTATTATATCCCCCCAGTGGGAGCCAATTGGTCACCCTGAGCAGCTGCCCACTGGTGCTGACTTCTGTGACTTTCTTGTGCCCTGTCCCAACAGGAAACTGGATTTTGGTTCATTTTTCACCATGTACCAACAGGCCCCTCTGTGGGAATGTACTCCCCAGGTTATTCAGAACACATTCCACTGGGGAAATTCCATAACAATCGAGCACATTCCAACTACCGGGTAAGTCTTTCCAGACACACCTCCCTGCCCCACCCCCATTTGTCCTCTTCCTGGGTCTGCGGATGATTAGATCCATACTCTTAGCACTGATCTGCAAGAAGGCAGCAGTGTTCTGAGCCTGTTAGCCACTGACCATTCTTCATAAGAGTTTCCTATGGTGGGAACCTTAAAAGAAAAAAAAAAATTTTTTTGGTCTGAGGTATAGCCATTCCCATCTAGGAGCTTCAGTTTCCTCATCTGTGCCATTAAAAATTAAACCAGAACACCAGTTTATCAATATGCTGCCACAGCATCCTTGAGACGACCTCTGCCCCCAGAGCAGACCTCTGGTCTCAGCTTCACCTCAAATTCCATTGCCACTTCCCACAGTCCTGTGGTGGACCGTGCATTGGCATCAACAACCTCTGGGCAGAGCGAAAAGGAGCAAGATGCAGCTTCACTCTGGCTGAGGGGAGAGCAGCTTCTCCTGGCAGCCCCTGGGCTGGAACCTGAATTTGATTTTATGATTCATTTGGGGGGGACAATGGTATTTACTATGAAAAGTTAGTCCTGACCCATAAGCTAAGGGAAATCAGAACATGGTTCCCAAAGTAGCATCCACATCCTCACTTATTCCCTCTTGTTCTGGTGCTTGGGATGGGGAGGCTGAGATCAGACACTGCTCTCTGGGCAGAGGTGGTCTCAGGGATGCTGGGGCAGCATGTCCTTAAGCTGGTGTTCTGGTCTAATTTCTAATGGTACAGAGGAGGAACCTGAAGTTCCTAGGGAGGAATGAACACATCCTGAGTCAAACAAAACAAAACAAAACAAAAAAACTTATAAGTCTTAATCAGAGAGAAGAACAAAAAGGAAATGCATGTCCTGAGCAGTGGGGCCAGGGCAGTGAGGAGGAATGAGCAGTGGGGGTAGAGAGGAGAAGAGACCCCTGGCAGTGGCATGTCTCAGAGACTAAGGTGAAAGACACTTCCTGGGTGCCATAGGCAGAGCTGTGGAGGACAACAGCACCACCCTGACAGAGGAGAATTTGCACAGGGCCTCCAGTGGGGCATTTCTGAGGCAGTCATGAACATCAGAGTTGTCCCCATACAGAGGCAGGTGCTGAAGTCATATTACTGCTGGGGGTGGGGTCCGGGGAACAATGTAGAGAATGAGTTGGCTTCTTGTGGGGAACTGTCCCTCTCTGGCCCCTTGAGAAACCTCCCTGTGAGCAGGGGAGGTGGGCCACATATTACCTGGGAGGTGAGGGGAAGCTGAAAAGGGGAGGAGAGGGGAGGGTGGTTTGCAACGCGGAGGTACGCAAGGGCTCACTGGTGCAAGTGGTGGGTGGGCCTTCAGGTGGTGGCAAGTCACATCCTCTGAGGCAGGTGTGAAAGGAGTAAAGGGGACCCTCCATCTAGATTAACTTGATTGGTGCTCGTGACTAGTGAGCCTTGCCTCTGCACCATGGTGTGTGGGTCTTCTTCTAAGTGTCTTTTCCTGAGTATCTTAATTGTCCTCACAGCTGTGCTGTGAAATAGGTGTTATTAGCCCATTTTGCAGATGATAAGACTGAGACTAAAGAGGTGGGTGGGCTAGGTGCAGTGGTGCATGCCTGTAATCAGCAGAATCATAAGTTGGAGGCCAGCCTAGGCAACTAAGACAGACACTGTCTCAAAATAAAAAATGAAAAGGGGGCTGGGGATATAGCTCAGTTGGTAGAGTGCCTGCCTCGCAAGCACAAGTCCCTGGGTTCAATCCCCAGCACCGCAAAAACAAAAAAAAAAAAACAAAAAAAAAAAAAAAAAAAGGACTGAGGATGTAACTCAGTGGTAGAGCACCCCTAAGTTCAATCTCAAGTACCAAAATAAATAAATAGATAGATGGGTGTGTTGATTTTTTTTTAAGTCCTAATTCCTGAGAATAGAGCTAGGAGTCTAATCCTACATTATCTGATTCACATTTGAAGCCCAGGATAATAACTATTCAAAGCAGCATGGATTCTGTGCGTGGACTTGACTATGTGGCCTTGGAAAAGATACTTAATTTTTTTGGGAACTTAGTTTCCTCATCCATGCCTTAAATAGAACAATTTTTTCTATATTTGGTCTGAGCAAAGCAGAACAAGACAGGTTCTTTTTGCCCTACAATGCAGACTCTCTTATGCCATTCATGATGGTTTTACTGGCACTTGCAAGAGGACATAGTGAGGTTGGATGTGACAAAATGCTTCTGCAGTAGCAGCTGATGTGTCTTCTCTCCCCAGGCTGGCATGATCATAGACAATGGAGTCAAAACCACCGAGGCCTCTGCCAAGGACAAGCGGCCCTTCCTATCTATCATCTCAGCAAGGTAATGGACCCTTGGGAAGACACACCTTCCACAGTGACTCCTCAGTGGCTGCTTTCTCTTCCTCATCAGTCCTTCATTGGTTCTCCAAGTGTCTGTCAAGAGCTGTCAATGGGCTGGGCATTAAACTAACTGCTGGAGACACTGTGGTGAAAATCTGAGCAGAGCAAAGTCTGAATTAGGAGTTAGGTTCTAGTAGCCAAAAGGAGATGAAAATTCTTAGAAGTTTCTAGATCCCCCAGCAAAGCCAATACCTGGCAGTTCAACAGGAATAGCCAGAGTTATGGCAGATGGGGCTGGAATAAAAAAGTAAAAAGAAAAGGAAAGGATTTCACTGCAAATTAAAACAAACAAATATGCAGATCATGCCTATAAGTCAACCTGGAGCTTGGTTGAAAGCCAGGGACTACTTTTAAAAGGTACTGCTGAAACCTCAGGGTCATTAGCAAAACTGGTACCATTTAAAGGGTCTAAATTGTTTGGTCTCCATCAAAAGTGGACAACACTAGTAACATTATAATGTCCACAGGACACCAGGCACCAGTGTGCATTCAGGTTTGGCACTGCATTTTGTAGCTAAGAAGTGCAAAAATAAGGCACTAGTTCAAGGTTGCCCACCTGTTAGTGGGAGAGGTGGGTGTCACAGACTTTCCTTCCAGGCCACAGGGGCTGCATTGCATGCCAGGTTGGGACTGGATGTCTGAACTTTCCTTTGTGATTTGACCCTACTTAAGGAACAGCTGTGCTTCAGTGGTGCTGATGGATGAGAAAAGTGATGTTTGCATCTGCCTGGAGTTGGGTCCTGGAGAAAAGCTCACTTACCTCTGTGATGGGCTCAGAAAGTTCATCCCAGAGCCCAGGCAATACTGATAAGTGTCTGTTTAGTCAGTGCTGTCAGGCACTGTGAGTAGAGAGGAGCTCACAGAGCCCAGGAGGGAGTCAGTACAGGAGATCCTCCCAACACCCTGTGTCTGTCCCACGATATTCCAGATACAGCCCTCACCAGGATGCTGACCCACTGAAGCCCCGAGAGCCGGCCATCATCAAGCACTTCACAGCCTACAAGAACCAGGATCATGGGGCCTGGCTGCGTGGCGGGGATGTGTGGCTGGACAGTTGCCGGTGAGTTATTAATGATGTGTGGCATTGGCACAAAGGAGGCATGATTGTCCTCCCCAAAACTGGAGTGTGAACATGTCAGAGAGGAAACAAGACACATCACGCTCTGGCATGTGCCAGGCAGAGGCATGAGATGGTAGTGGGCAATGGCCAGAAAAAAATTAAAAACAAAACCTAAAAACAGCATAATGCCTTCAACTCATAGTACCAGGTGCTGGGGGTCATGATTTTTCTCTGAATTGTCATTGGCTTCTCTCTCTCAAAGTCACACAGCCAGCCAACTAAGAGATGGAAGAAGAAGGAAGCCAGAATATTCAAGGCACCTACTATGTGCCAAAGCCTTGGTTGCATTTCTTTCTTACCACAGTTCTCAAGGATGTAAATTACTATCTCCATTTTATTTATTTATTTATTTATTTATTTATCTATTTATTTTGGAACCAGGGATTGAACTCAGGGACACTTGGCCACTGAGCCACATCCCCAGCCCTATTTTGTATTTTATTTAGAGACAGGGTCTCACTGAGTTGCTTAGGGCCTCGCTAAGTTGCTGAGGCTGGCTTTGTACTCGTGATCCTCCTGACTCAGCCTCCCAAGTCGCTTGGATTACAGGCATGCGCCACCGCGCCTGGCTACTATCTCCATTTTAAAGATGGCAAACTAGGCTCAATTTAGTGAATTTCCCAGCATTATACAACTAATAAATGGTTGAACCAGAACTTGACACTCCAAGTTGCTAGACTCTAAAACCCAGAGAAAAAAGTCAAAAACTCTAAGTTCTGAGATAAAGTCCCCACGTAAAGCCACTGGCAACACTGGACAAAGACCAGAAGGGACAGTAGCTGAGCTGGTATTTATTTTATTGGAGTACCATGAAGTGTTCTCCGTTTGATTTTTGTATTAAAAATGGGAGATCAAAGCCATTTGAAAAGTCGAAGCAGGAGGATTGTGAGTTTGAGCCCAGCTGTAGCAACTTAGCAAGACCCTAAGCAACTTAGAGAGAGACCCTGTCTCAAAATAAAGAATAAAAGGGCTGAGGATGTGAGCTCAGTGGTTGAGCATCCCTGGGTTCAATCCCCCAGTACCACAAAAAGGGGGGCAGGGCTGTCAGAAACTCTGTATAGGAGATAAATGCAAAGGGAATGAAAGGAAATAAAGAACTTGGAAAGAGGGAAACAGAGACACTGAACTGACAGAGGGCAGGAAACAGGCTGCTCAGAAAAGCAAAGATCTAGGGGGAGGCTGACTGTAGACTGGAAGATACAGTGAGTGCCAGGCACACCCTCAAAGATGTCCTGGGAGATAGGAGTGCTGCCAAGAGATGGAGGGACCTTTGCTCCTCATAATGAAAGAGGAGTCATTCATTTTGAAAAGAGGGGAAGGGAAAGAAGAGAGCCAATTCTGGATTTCTGAAGAAAGGGGAGGGGAAGTAGGGGAAGGCTTGTTCTGAGTGGCTTTAAAGGGCACAGTTTATAGCCATGGGCATATTTCAGTTCAGAAGAAGGAAGAACTTTCTTATCATATGGAATACTACTCAATGGAATAAGTTGCTTAGCTCTAGAGCAGAAGCCAATGACCCTTGAGAAGGACACAATGTAGGATGCAGGTGGAGGCCCTGGTAGAAAAGAAACTAAATGGAATCAGTGCTGAAATTCTTTGCAAATGTCTATAGAATTTGTTAGTTCTGCTTTCTTATGCATTTCAGAGTTTAGGTCCCTATAGAGACAGTAATTGCCAGACTTGGGGCAGCAAGAAAAATGTGACAATCTCCTGCATGTCAGGGTATATCTTCTACTGCTTCATAGACTCATTTCAGGGAAGCCCAGCATTAGACTGGCACCAAGGCTGCAGGTCCCAGAGTGTGTGTGGTCAGGGACCGACAGCAGATGGGGGTCTCTTTTGAGGACTTTTGTGGCCTTTTCAGGAAGATCACTGTAGTGACCCTTGGATGCAGGCACAGATGGGAGGGTGTTCTCCTGGAGGTGGGAAAGCCAGTGGAAATACTACCACAATAGTGCAGATGAGAGAGGATTATAGATGAGAACTTTGCTAAAACTGAGCCTTTGAAATGGTAAGCACGCTTGCATAGAAGATCTTTGCATCATTTTAGACCTGTTGAGTTTGAGATGCATATGAAATAGTAGAAATGCCGTGAATTTTGGAAGTGTAGGTGGGAAGGGTGATTGATTATAGAATCACCAGTATTTTGGTGGGGATGTAAGCTGTGAGTCTTTCTCCAGGGACACAATAAAGAATGGGAGTTGCAGGAGTGCAGGGAGTTGGAGAAAAGCTTGGGGTCCGGTTCACATCTGGGAGATAAGATTCAAGAAGCTTTAGAAATGAACTGGAAAGCATGATGCTCTGGAAAATGGGCCTTGAATAACTGATTGCAACCAGATGGATCTCCAAAGAGGGGGAAATGCATGTGTCCTGAAAGAAAGTACTCAGACGATGAAGAGTGCATTTAGGGAAGGATCGTATGTTTTCTCTTGTATATGGAAGCCAGAGGAAAAAAAAACAAAAGAACGGGGTGGGGGGGGGGGGGGGTTTTCATGAAAATTGAAGGAAGATAGTAGTGTAGAAGAAAGGGACAAGGGGGAGGGAGGAGGGCAAGGAAAGGAGAAATACTGAGAAGTGATATTGGGCAAATTGTATTGTTATATCGTGTACGGTAATGAATATATAACAGCAAATCTCACCATCATGTATGACTATAATGCACCAATAAAAATATGGGAAAAATTAAAAACCCACAACTCAGTAAAACAAAACAAAAATGAATAAATAAAGTGCATTTGGGAACCAGAGAGCATTCAAGTCACCAGAACCAGCCTGATGTGGCTAAAGCAGAAGGAAACAGACTCATCAGGGCCTTAAATGCAAGGGTAAGACTTGAGCTTGGGTGTATATGAAGCCAATGAAGGTGTAGGAAGTGTCATTGGTGAGAATGGCACTTTGAGAAGATGAACCTGGCAGGATGTGCAGGACAGGGGGACCACTGACATCTGCCTCAGGACTGAGGACTGGAAGGCAGCATAGACCCAATGCTCAATTCAGGTTCTGTGTGATCTTTGGTCATTCGAGACCAGACTCCCTCCAGAAGCATGATCACCTTGAAACTTAAAAAGGGCAGAGTAAAAAGGGAGAAGATGAGAGACAACGGTGCAACTGCAAAATTTCTTCATGCTTTTCTCAGGACCAGCATCTGTCTGATTTTCAAGAACTTGGAATTTAGATTTTGTGCTACTATGGCTGAAATAGTGGTGAGGATGGCAAGTCACATACCTCATCTTTCCCCAGTGCTGGCACTGAGAATGGGAAGGCCCTCCAGGTTCTCTTGGCTAAATCCCCTATTAGGCCTGGAATTGCAGATGGTGGTGGGCTGGGGGAGGCTTATGCAACTCAGCCTGCATGTGGCTTATGCAAGGTGCCCTCAAATGCTGAGACCACCGGGGTCATTGTTTCCTCTCTGGACTCAGAGACAGTGGGAGGGGATTCAGATTATCCCCTTTGCAGAGTGCAGAATCACAATTCCCTCTACAAAATCAAACTGTGTCCACAGAGAAGGGTCCTTCTCTCCTTGACTTTGCTGAGCATGGAGCACACTTTGACTATCTGTTCTTGTCCTCAGGTTTGCTGACAATGGCATTGGCCTGACCCTGGCCAGGTAAGAACAACTGCCGTCATGCGTGGTTCTCTGTGGGAGTTTGTCTCTGAACTTTTCACCCCAAACATCTTCTCTTTACAGTGGTGGAACATTCCCATATGATGATGGCTCCAAGCAGGAGATAAAGAACAGTTTGTTTGTTGGTGAGAGTGGCAACGTGGGGACAGAAATGATGGACAACAGAATCTGGGGTCCTGGAGGCTTGGACCACAGTGGAAGAACCCTCCCTATTGGCCAGTAGGTTTGCAACTGTGGTAGTTGCCTGGTTTTGTGTGGCTTAACCTAAGTGACCACAATGGAAGGAAGAAATCAGTGAATGATTTCTTCTCTCTGTTGAACATGAATTATTCTGTCCAGAAAAATCCCTGAAATGATTGAGATTAGCAACTGAGAGGTGGAATCTGGATCAGGGAGACAGAAGTCAACAACATTGAATTTGAATCAACAGGGTGGCAGGGCCACCAGAATGCATAATATGGCCCTGGTCTATGTTCATGAGAATATTGTGTCCAGAATGGGGGTGCTGTGGGTCCTGGTCCTCTCCAATAGCAGGCTCACTTGGAATGTTTTATTCATTTCTGAAGATGGGAGAATGACAGAGCACTCTTACAGGAGAATAAACAGGAGGGTAACAAAACCCACAGCCATGTCTCATGTAGATTTGGATCTTCAACCAGGAGATTGGGATCGTCTTTGGGTGGACACATTCTCAGTGCTGCCATGTGCATAAGATAAGGCAAGTTTTATCAGGACCTTGAGGATTAGAACTGGTTTAGTTCAGGAAATACTTAGCTAGCCATCAGATTGCTCAATAACACAATAGCCCAGCTGTCCTGAAAAGTCAGGAGCTCTGTTGCTCCTGACTGGAGGAGATCAGATGAAGATTGGGTGATGACTGGGTGGCTGGGGAGTGGAGTCAGTGGTGTTTACAGCTGATGAGCCAACGGAGCAATGCACTCAGTCAGTTCCTTGGAAATCACAGCCTGGGTGAGTGGGGAGGATTCCCTCCTTTTCTGCTGCTGTTTCTGCTGAGATGTGAATTCAAGCCAGAGAGGAAGGCTCTGAACCCACTAGCAGTACTGTGGTCCTTGTGTTCCCAGTGATAAGATCAACCCTTCTTTTCTCCCTGTTTCTTCCTTAAGGAAATATAATTCCTGCTGCTAGAGTCAGCACAGGAAATAGATATAGACCTAAAATGTCACAACTGAGTGAAGGTGCATGTTGTAAAAGACTTTGCAAAGGCAGATCCTGGTCTCCTGGGGCGTGAGCTGATGAGAAGTCCTTGCTTCTATCCCACTTAAGAGATAGAGAAGTCCCTTCCATCACTTTCATAAATGACTCTGGGTCTGCATATTTAGGGTTTCATTGTAGAGGGTTCCCAGCCTCCCAGAGCAGGAATGTCCTGAGTCCAGAGATGGTCTTGTTTATGGATGTCTAAGGGCTCTGTTAGATTCAGGCAGGTTCTTCACACTGTATTTCAAAGCAGGAACCTGGGACTGTGCAGTCCCAATCACAGCAGATTCATCCCGAGTAGAACTGGGTTAGAGTCTGAAGCATACAATTTAAGCTAGAGCTAGCATGAATGGGCTGTCCCTAAAATACCTTAAATGGAAAAATGCATGGAACTACTCCATGAGAATCAGGATTCAAGGTGATGGTATTAATAAGTTATAAATGTAAACATATAAAAATACAAGGAGTTTGTGGTGTCCACTGAAGGCAGGTTGCCAAGATTGGTTTGAGCAAGGACTTTCTTCCAGAGCCATGTTGGAATGGAGGGGGCCCAAGGTGGGAGACTGGAGTCAGCCTCTTCCAAGGGACAGATCAATATCTGTTTTCTTTTCCTTCTTCCCACCCTTTTTTGTGTTCCCTGTGGAAAGAAAAGATCCTTACCCAGAGGAAGAGACAACAGTATAAGCACCATGTTGGACTTGAAGGTCCAAGTCCCAGTAAAAGCCACCAGGAAGCTCATTTAGTCCCTCAAGGACCCTGGCTCCCTATAATCTCCTCAGGAGTCTGAGGCAAATGGGAGAAGCACCTCTGAGCAACCTTCTCCCTGTCAGGCCAAGGCAGTTTCTAAGTTCCTGGTTCTTCTCCAGTCCCTCTTACCTCCTTTCTCCTGCCTTCCAGGTGTCAGGACTTCTTGGGACCCTCTGTCACTCAACAGTCTTGCTTCTCAGCAAGGGCTGCCTTTCTTTTGAGGATGCTTGAAAAATTGCATTGCAAATATTTTCATCATCTTCCATTCTGTGTCTTCTTTTCCCCTCAATTTCCCAGACCCAGTACATTGAAAGTCTTACTCACAAGGAGAAACTTCTGAGTCTTAATCTGATTACATTGTTATAGCAACTAAAACTAAGGCGATAATGACTAACAGTACTCCTCTCCCAAGGGACATAATATTGGCACCCTCCAGTAGCATTTACAGTATTTACCCAATCATTCTTCATATGATGGAAAAGTTGGGGGAAATGTTTGACTAGAGGTCCTTCCCCCAAACCTCATGTCAGCAGCTAGATAAACATCCATTTATTTGTCCATCCATGATCCAGCCACTCACTCATCCATTCACCCATCCATTCATCAGTCCATCCACATATCTATCCATCTATGTATCCATCCATCCATCCATCCATCCATCCACCAATGTTTATTCATCCACTCATCCATCCCACCCAACCATCCACCCATTCATCTGTCCATCCATCAGTTCATCCGTCTGTCCACCCAGTCATCCATCCAGCAATCATTCATTAACACTTGCTGTGTCAATACATGCTTTCTCAGTGAATTAATTAATGAATCAATAATGATTTGGGGTGGGGGTAATTGCTGGAGGTAGAGACCAGGAATGGTTTTAGCCAGAAAGTCTCTCTTGCCATCCTCCTCAGAAGAGACAAACATGACATTTAAACTGATGCCTGACTTCCTAACTCAACAGGAATTTTCCAATTAGAGGAATCCAGTTCTACGATGGTCCCATCAACATCCAGAACTGCACCTTCCGAAAGTTTGCTGCCCTGGAGGGCCGGCACACTAGTGCCCTGGCCTTCCGCCTGAACAACGCCTGGCAGAGCTGCCCTCACAACAATGTGACCAACATTGCCTTTGAGGACGTCCCGGTGAGTGAGGCGCCAGGACAGCCTCTTGGCCAACCCAGACTTGGATGGTGATTCACAAGTCCCCCAGGGTGTGGAGATTGAGCTGTTACCACCACCACAGGGATTGAATAGCCTCCTCCAAGTAGGCTGGGCCATGTCCCAGTTAGTTTTATGTCCAAACTGGAAAAGTACAAGCATAATTTACCCCACAGGTCAAGTCTGGGTAAGGACCCGCTTGCCCTCCCTGATTGGAACCCATTCAGGGTTCTGAGGCTGTTTCTCCTGGGCTTCAACATACCTGGTCTGGTGACCAGGTCACCTGAGTTGGCCCAAATAATCTAAACCCCAGCAGTTTCCAAGGAAAATCTTTGCCAGAGATGTCCTGTTTAATCTCACCCTGAGAGTAAAGTGTAAACAGGGGCCTCCTGGCCATAGCAGAGCCGGCAAACTAAGGAGCAAAGAGTGAGGAGATCAGAGCAGGGCTGCTGGTGACAGCAGGCAGGTCCAGACCTCCTGGCACATTTTCTTTGGGTTATGGATTCCCAGGCCTTTCCCTCCTCCCTCTTCTTCTCTTCCCTGCTCCTGCCTCTTCCTGTCTACCAGTGAAACTGCAGGCTGAGGGGAAAGATGTGAAACCTAAGTTACTTAATTTTTTCACTCAGGCCACTAAGGGTCTGAAAGGGGTGAATTGCAGAAATCTCGAAGGGCTTGTACTGCAGGACTGTGTCCCAGAAACACACCACACATCACACACTCAGCACACTCAGCCTTTACACACATGCACACTGAAGTGTCTGTGCACATGCTGTACAGACATCCACCATCACTCCTCTCTCTTTCTCTCTCTTGCTCTCATACACACACACACACACACACACACACCTCTCTCTCTCTCTCTCTCTCTCTCTCTCTCTCGCTTTCTCGCTCTCATTGCTAGCCCCCTCCTCCCATATGTGTAGTCTGTTCAGCCTGGGTATCAGACCCATCTCCGAGGTCACCATGGAAACCAGCTTTCCAATGAGCAGAGGCCAGAGTTACATGCTGGTCTGGGAGTGAGGCACAGTGAACTTTGGCTGTTCTTCCGGCTTCATCACAGAGGTCAGCCATGTGGTTTCCTACAGTGCCCAAGAGCATCTTTGGTTTGGCTGGTTTGTAATGTCAGCGGAAATTGGAAACTTCGCCCTGGCCTGATGACGGCTGCAGCTTCCCTTCACCTTCTGGCCCAGCCTAATTTTCTTGGGTTCTGTTCAGATTACTTCCAGAGTGTTCTTCGGAGAGCCCGGGCCCTGGTTCAACCAGCTGGACATGGATGGGGATAAGACGTCGGTATTCCATGATGTTGATGGCTCTGTGTCTGAGTACCCTGGCTCCTACCTTACCAAGGATGACAACTGGCTGGTCCGGCATCCAGACTGCATCAATGTTCCTGATTGGAGAGGGGCCATCTGCAGCGGACGCTATGCACAGGTAGAAACGCCCCCTGGAGAAGGTCACTCCCTCCCTCACTCACGCAATTCGCACTCAGTGAGTGCCTCCTGTGTTCAGCTTTGTGTTGGGCCAAAAAGAGATACAGAATTCTTTTTTCTTTTCCTTTCTTCCTTTTTATTTCTACCCCCACCCAGTAGGATTATCACAGAATCAAAGTTGAAACACTGTAGCAGAATGCTTAGATGTAGGTTTAAATGTTTGGATTCAAGTAGGGCTCCAGCACTTACTATGTGATGGTGAGCAAATTGCTTCTACTCTTGAAGCCTCAACTTCCTCATCTGTAAAATGGGGATAATAGTTGAACCTCCTTAATGAGATATTAGAGATGACTTCAGATGATACAAATAAAATCAATGCTTCATCAGCCCTGTTCAATAGAAATATAGTGCAAACTGGGTGTGGTGGCACATGCTGGTAATCCCAGTGACCTGGGAGGCTGAGGCAGGAGGATTGCAGCCTGTACAATTTAGCAAGACCTTGTGTCAACAAAAAAAGTCTAGAGATATAGCTCGGTGGTAAAGCACACCTAGGTTCAATCCCCAGTATTGAAAAAAAATAAAGAAATAAGATAAATTAATTTTAACAATAGTTTATGTAATATACTCAAAATACTATCTCAGCATGTAGTCAGCATAAAATTATTAATGAAATGCTTTACTTTTTTTTCTGTCCTAAGACTTCAAAACCCAGCATATATTTTATATTTATAGCTCACTCATTTGGGTGTCAGTTGGCAACAAAGTGAAATGCAGGCACACCAAAACAATCAACTTGTGTTTAATGGAAAAAAATTTTTTACATTACTGTGGTTTTGACATTTAAATCAATTAAAATAAAATGTAAAAATCCAGTCCTGAGCCACACTGGCCTTATTTCCAAGGCTGAATAGCCACATGTGGCTAGTGGCTACCATAAGGGACAGTACAGACCTGGACAACACCAGGAATGGGGCAGGACTAGAAGAATGAGTTAGCCATGATTGTGGTATTATTACTTCCATTATTTAGATGAATGACTGATGAATGGATAAAGGAGGGAGCTCTGAGAAAATGAAGATTTATCAGATGAAGAGGGAAGCACAGTGAGCCAGGTAGTCCAGAGGGGAAGCATATGTGTATGAATGAAGGAGTTGTCCCATGGCTCTCCTATAAGGCCAGCATATTTATCTCCACTACAGGTGGAGATAATTGGGGCATTAGAGTATAGGTAAATGGCAGTTTGGGAGTTAAAGAGAGATAGGAGAGGGAGCTAGTGCCAGGCTGAGGGGAAAGGGCCACAGGGGCAAGATGGGCACAGGGTGCAGCTGGGGGATCAGAGGCCAAAGAAGGGAGGAGCTGGCATGATCAGGAAGAGGAACCAGGGAAAGGTAAGGGCAGGGGGCTGGGGGCAGGGGCAGGAAGGGGATGTCTCTTTCTGAGGGAGACGGTGAAGTCATGTGTTGAGAATTCAGGGAGTGAGCCTCAGAAGGACGGCCTGCAGAGAGTGATAAAGATGCAGAAGAGCTGCTGGAGAGCATGGAAAATGTTGGCAAGAGGCATATGGCAGGAGTGCCTGGTAGTGTTGAAAACCCAGTGGAGATTGGAGCTGGTGCATTTGAAGAGGCATCTCCCAGGCCAAGGGGTTTTCTCAGCTGTGCTCAAGAGCCCTGGGAGAGGAGGTAGAATGATCCAGGACAAGATTTTTGCTGTCTCTGTGGGCAGGGAAAGGGCCAAGATGTTAATGGGAGAGAGTGGTTGACATACTGGTCTAAGGACGGTAAGAAGGGAAGTGAAGTCAGAGGGGAGCTGATAGACCAAAATCATGGCCTGGATAATAAAGGGTGACCAAACTCTCCAACAATGTATCCACACTCTTGGCAATACGTAGTATCACTGTTATAAGACTTGGTATCCTGCTGGGTGCTGTAGCACACAACTGTAATTCCAGTCACTCGAGAGGCTGAGGCAGGAGGATCACAAGTTAAAGGCCAGTCTCAGCTACTTAGAAAGACCCTGTCTCAAAATAAAAAGTGAAAAGGGCTAGGGCCTGGCACAGTGGTGCATGCCTGTAATCCCAGCATTGGGAGGCTGAGGCAGGAGGATCACCAGTTCAAAGCCAGCCTCAGCAACTTAGCGAGGCCCTAAGCAACTCAGTGAGACCCTGTCTCTAAATAAATAAAATACAAAATAGGACTGGGGGTGTGGCTCAGTGGTGGAGCACCCCTGTGTTAAATTCCTGGGACTAAGGAAAAAAACAAAAACAAAAACAAAAAACTTGGTATCCTAAGTAAGGACTCCTTTTTTCTTCCTTCCCTTTCTTCCTGATATATTGCTTGTCTCCTGTAGAAAAGGGCTGATTATCAATTTCAGTTATCATAACTGGCTTAAACTGGTTATTTAACTGGTTATCATAACTGGTTTAAACTGGTGAAACTGGTTATTACTAATAATCTTCCCCCCTTCATGTTATAACTTAGAACATGCTTTAATAACTTAGCATGGTGGTACATGCCTGTAATCCCAGCAACTTGGGAGACTGAGGCAGGAGGATCACAAGTTTGAGACTAGCTCCCACAATTTAGCAAGGTCTTGTCTCAAAATGAAAAAACAAAAAGGACCAGGGATGCAACTCAGTGGTAGGGTACTAGTCTAATATGCACAAGGCCCTGGGTTTAATCCTAGAACCAAAAAAACAAAAAGATTTAATAGACTTTTTACCTTTTGGTGCCCATGACAACTCCGTAAGATGGGTAGGACTGGAATTTCTCTATCTTATCTGTGATAAAATTAGAGGGGAAAATAACCTTTCTTTCCAAAGGCATACGTCATTATACATTGTGTGATGGTCTCTCTTACCACAGTTTTAGGGGTTGTGTTAGTCAGCTTTTTGTCACTGTGACAAAATACCTGAGATAAAAACTTAAAAGGTGGAAATTTGGCCAATGGTTTTAGTCCATTGTTCTGGGCTTGAGGCAAGGCAGAAAATAATGGCAGAAGGGTGTAGCAAAGGAAAGCATGGCAGCCAGGAAGCAGAGAGAGAGGAAGGGGCTGGGGTCAAGAAATACCCTTCTAAGGCATGCCTCCGGTGATCTACTTCCTCCAATGAAGCCCCACCTCCTACATTTTCCACCACCTCCCAATAGACCATTCAATTATGAACCCATCAATGGATCAATCCAATGATGAGTTAACAGCCCTCATGATCCAATGGCTTCCCAAAGTTCCAAATCTGAGTACACCTGCATTGGGAACCAAGACTTCAATACATGAGCCTTTGGGGACATTTTAGATTCACACCAAATGGATGTCACCCTACAAATATGGGACTTGACATAAAACAGGACAATGTTTTAAACCAAGGTTGGTCCCTGGGATTCAATGGCTGATGGTATTGCTTTCAGTGCTTTTCTCTGAATGAAACACCATGTACTCATCCAGTGTGTACTACCACATGGGCTGGCCATGTGGGCCAGACACGGAGAGTCAGAGGGAGAAACAGAGCAACACACCCAGGTGTACTCTCAAATGCAGGCAGAGCAACTGTCAATTAAATGTCAGTTGCATTTTCAATAGAACTAGAAAAGTCTTTTCTCCCTTCTTCCTCTTTCCACATGTCCTTCCTTTTTCCAGAATTTGTCATCCGAATACCAAGCAAACTCCTCCCAAGTGCTCCTTAACAGAGCACTTTTTTGAAGATGCACAGCTGGATTGCAGAGTCTGGTTTGGGTTACATCCACCAGTAGAAAAAGATGTCCCCTTATTTGGCCTTCCTTTCCTTCAAGCCTTCTAAATAGGGCTCTGTGAAGAGAAAGTGCTTTTGAAACTGCTGTCTGTAGTCAGATGTTAACCAGACATTCTTGGAATAATCCCTTGTAATCGCCTCCTTGTGCATTTCCTTTTTGGGTTTTAAAAGATGTACATTCAAGCCTACAAGACCAGCAACCTGCGAATGAAGATTATTAAGAATGACTTCCCCACCCACCCTCTTTACCTGGAGGGGGCCCTCACCAGGAGCACCCATTACCAGCAGTACCAGCCAGTCATCACCTTGCAGAAGGGCTATACCATCCACTGGGACCAGACAGCCCCTGCTGAGCTGGCCATTTGGCTCATCAACTTCAACAAGTGAGTGGGTGACAGCTGCTCTGGCTGAGCAGAAGACAGTAGTGACAAGGCTAGCCCATGTGATCCCTGAAGGAGTCATTGGAGAGTTCAGATCCTTTAGGAGTTGAGAATAGGCTGAGCCCCCACAGAGCATGGGTGACCTTGGCAGGACATCTAACCTTAGTTCCTTCACCTTTGAGATGGGGATTGTATGACCTCACCAGAATGCAGAGAAGATGGAGTGAATAATAAATGTGTGACAAGTATGACACCCAGCAACTGCCATTACCAAGTGTTCAAGAAATGGCAAAAATGAATAGATATTACTGTTGCCATTTCACAGAGAGGGAAATACGGTTCTGTGAGAGAAACTGATTAGGCCAAGGGCATCTGCATCTACCTTGTTGTATTAGAGTTCAAGTATTTGTGTATATTATTTCCTTGTCACAATATCCCTGTAAGACAGACATTTATAAGATGCAGAAAATGAGACTTAGAAATACAATGGCCCTACAATGCTACTGGACCAGGAGGGGAATGAACCTGCCCCCCTCATATCCTGTGCTTGTGAACCACAGCCCAGTTCAAAGTATGCCTCTTTCCCAGCCAGAGTTTCATGGGAAGCATCCCTGGTACAGGCCGTGGAGCCCATCGCCAGCTTATTCTAGTGGTCCTCCATGCTCCTTGTCCTCTGCCATCTCTCCTTCTCCCCTTAAGCACTCAGGGACTCAATCATTACCCATTACTACAAGATCCTCTCAACATTCCCCATAAAAGAATTCTTTGGTGTTTCTCTCTGAAGTGTGCCCCAGGGCCCTGAGGCCTAGATATTCTTGCTTGGAACTGACTCTACTTCTGGTCCTAGGGGAGACTGGATCCGAGTGGGGCTGTGCTATCCACGAGGCACCACATTTTCCATCCTATCAGATGTTCACAATCGCCTGCTGAAGCAAACATCCAAGACAGGCACCTTCATGAGGACCTTGCAGATGGACAAAGTGGAGCAGAGCTATCCTGGGAGGAGCCACTACTACTGGGATGAGGACTCAGGGTAAGGAGGCTCCTGCTGGCTGTAGGGAAGTGACTCATTCTCATTTTGTCTCCCTAGCCTTTCCTATAATCCTAAAAACAACCAGGTGGTTAATACCAGCTAATGTAGAACACTTTCCTATATGCTTTGATCCTGAGGCTGTCAGCATCATCTACTCCTGATAGTTCTAAAGCTGTCAAGTTTGGGAAGGAACTAAACACTCTATTAAATATACTTGTGGATTGCAGGGAATTTACCCATTGCAAAAAAAAAGTGAAGGCAGCAAATCAGAATTAAAAAAAAAAAAATCATGGTGCTTTGTCCTAAAACACCCAATTGCAACAAATAATAGTATATCTAATTTATAGATGGGCAAAAAGACACAGAGAAAATAGGGGTAACTTGCTCCAAGACCTCAGCACAAACTTGGCATGGCTGGATTTGAACCCACAACTATCTGTATCCAAAGTCCCTCACCCTTTTGTTAAACTGCCCTAGGTTCTATTCAGCAGAGGTAAGATTAGAGTATCTGTTCATGGTGACAAGGGAGCTATTTGGTCCCTTCCCTTAATTGGAAATTTAGTTTAATGACATAAAAAGACCAATATGTCTTCAAGTGATAAAGCTGATGATTGGAAACCCTTGAGTAAGGGTAAAAGGTAATTTATGGATATTTTTCTATTCTTTTTTGTGGGAGGAGGGTATTAGGGATTGAACCCAAGGGTGGTCTACCACTGAGCTATATCACCAGCCCCCATCCCTTCTTTTAATTTCAAGACAGGGTCTTGCTAAGTTGTTAAGACTGGCCTTGAACTTACAATCCTCCTGCCTCAGCCTCCCGTGTTGCTGGGATCACAGCCGAGCACCACTGTACCTGGCCCATTTTTCTATTCTAATAATATTAAAGTCCATGAGAAGTAAATAGAAACCAGGTGTTGTTTTTTTAAAAAAGAGAGCTATAACACTATCCATTTGATAAAGGGAAATTAAAATTTAAAAGTCAGAAGTACAAGGACAATGTTGGGGTTGAGGAACAATAAATAATGCCCCCTTTCTTGTGCAAATTCCAAAGCAACTGTGGGACAGACTAGATGGCAAGTGAAGAGGATGCTTGGTCCTATTGATGATGAAGCTACAGGAGGACAGAGCTTCCCAACACTGTCCCCAGTTTTAACTACCAGGCTGGGGCAGCACCACACATGATCACGGGCTCCCCACATGGAGCCCAGCCCCCAAAATTTAGGGTATAGGAGGGTAGAACTGTGTGCCTATTCCCTGTGGGCAAACCATATGCCCCAAACCCACCAATCAGATGGGAAAAAGTGGACAAAGGATGGGTCCGGAAGTATCTAGGAAAAAACCCTCCATATAAAAGCTAGAGGAGGAGGAATTAAATATCCTACACACACTAGCAGAAAATATTATCATTAAAACAACAAATGTTAATGAGTCCCTGTGACATCATCCATGCATATTTTCTTCTTCTTTTAAGATCGTGGGAAATGGGATGCCCCAAAGATATGAAATTTTTTCAAGCGAAAACTGCCACTAAGTGAATCAATCTTCTTTGATTAAAACTTCTGAAGTTTTTTTGTTTGTTTTTTGGTGCTGGGGATTGAACCCAGGGCCTCAGGCATGTTAGGTAAGCACTCTACCACTGAGCCACATCCCTAGCCCCTGATCAAAAATCATAGGTTTTTAAAACTGTGATTTGTCCCCTTGTCACCATTAGGCAGGTTTTGCTGCATAATTTTTTTGTTAGGAGCTCAGAGTCTCATTTTGCCTACTATTTATTACATTGTGGTTTGATTCAGTGATTCCCTGGGGACTATAAGCTGGATAGAATGAGATTTTTTGCTTTTGGAGAAGGGTTCAAATTCTTGGACTTTTTCGGTGTCTAGGACTGTGTTTAATCTTTTTGCCTTACAGATTTCTTACCAGATTCAGAGTACCTACCCTCAGTAGCTATCTTCTAATCTATCATGGGCTAGGCCACTTGATTACCAGATTGTTATAATTGGGGGTAAAATAAAAATAAGTAGGCTAAGAGTGAGGAGATTCCAAAGTATAAAGTATATATGCTGTGGATTATCTGTAATTCAAGATTAAGAAAATATTCAAGCGGTTTTAGCTGTGTTTTGACATCTCAGTTTGCTATATGCCACCTGAATGGACTATTACCCAATTATAAGCAAGCCTAGTACTGAAGGTATCATGGATAGTGCTGCTCTGAAACATCATCTGATCATGGCCAGGATCTGGCCTGGGGCTTACTGTCACCAGGGTCCATGCTCCTTCCATGCCTCCCAGGGCCTTGCAGTTCAGGTCTGCCAACTTGAATACATCCAAGTAGAAGGCCAGGATTAGGGAACACAGATGTAGTCTTCAAAATAAGGAGAGTGGGCTAGATGGCCTTGTAGGTCCCTCCTGGTTCAGATAATCTGTTATATTCTGGCAACAATATAGCAGATTATCCCTTGCAATATTTTGACAATAAATAATCTGCTGTGTTCTGGCAATCTGCTGTATTCTACATGTGGCTAAACCTTGTGAAAAAGCTAGGGGCCAATCCCCTTGGTGCCCTGGCGTGATTTCTGGAGGTATGTCAGAGCCCCAGCAAGATGTGACCATGGGAAGCCTGAGCTGCCCTCCTCCTAAACAGCTTAAAGGAAATTCACCCACCACCCCAGCTTCCCTCCTGGGCAGAGCAGGGAATGCATATAGTGCAGCCTTTACTCTTAGCCCACAATCTTGAGCCCTCTGTAACTGTTGGTTCTATTTCATTCAGGGATCACTTAATGCAAGAAACATAAAGTTCATTGATGTTAATGTCCGGAATCATGAAACCACTCAGTAAGCTCAAGTCAAATGAAGATCACCAGGGGGTAGGAGCAGGGAAGTACTGGGGAATGATATTGGCCAAATTATATTCTTATATTGTGTGCATGAATGAATATATAACAACAAATCCCATCATCATATACAACTGCAATGCACCAATTTAAAAATGTGGAAAAAATGGAGGTCCCACTGAGAGGAAATCAAGGCTCCTTCTCACTTTCTCATACATGCACCCCCACACACATGCTTGGCCTTTTGTACCAGCTTCTTGCCTCAATAATTCCTCTCCAGATTACGCAGGAGGCACATGGCACAAGATGGCTGCACCAGCCACAGTCCACATGGACTTTCAGTTCAAGGACCAACCAGTAGTGGCAAAACCCATTGGGTCTATTAATTCTAATTCACAAGAGGGAAACTCTTCTTGGTTATTAGGTAGTCAATAAACAGCTGTTCTGCAAGTCCACTGTGTGCTCTGGTCTGACCAGCTAAGGTATATGGGGATGTAGGAGCCACAACATCATGGCACAACCCAGTGCCCAGGGCTTAGTGTCTTAGAGAGAGTCAACTCAGCAGAGGGTTGTGTGCTAGATGTTCACACCACATCTTCTGATATAGGACTCAGCCTGGAAGCATTTTTCTGAGCTAAAAGAACAATGATAATGAACCCAAGTTAGTACTAACTAACTAAACCAAGTTAGTACTGTGGTTTAGCCATAATCTAACTCCCTGTAACACTGGCCCAGCTTCCTTCACAATAATTATTATTTTAAATAAATTCTAAAATAACTTTTGGGAATAAATTATGGTTTGGAGAAAAAAGAGAGCTTGGAAGGGAGATAGATAGCATTTCCTCACCAGGCACAATGATGGAATGGAAAATTCCAGCTCTGTCACTCCCCAGCTGTGTGGTCCTGGGCAAGTCACTTCACTTCTCAAGGCCAGTTTACTCCTTTGGGAGGGCAGGATGATAACAGGACCCACTCGACAAGGTTGAGGATTAAATAAAATCATTTATCAACTTATAATGTGCATGGCATAGAGTATGTTATCAAAATATAATAGCCATCATTATAGTTTTTTCTTTTTCTTTCCTTTTTCCTTTTTTTTTTTTTTTTCCCAGTATGAGCACCCAGGGGTGCTCTTCCACTAAGCTACATTCGCAGCCTTTTTATTTCTTATTTGGAGACTGGGTCTCACTAAGTTTTCCAGACTGGCCTTGAACTTGAGATCCTCTTGCTTCAGCTTCCCAAGTAGATTCCTAAGAGATTACAGGCATGAGCCACTGTGCCCAGTTCATTATTAAGTTTTTCTTTATATCTGCTTTTTATTTCTCCAACTGCATATGACCCTCTGGCAGTCATGGCTTCATTTTATAAGGCCAACCAGGTCTCATCCCAGTGACCAGGACATGGTAAATGTCTTGGGTAGGGAGGAGGTATCAAATACCCACATGAACATCTATGACACCTCCCATGTGCAGGCTGCTGTTCCTGAAGCTCAAAGCCCAGAATGAGAGGGAGAAGTTTGCCTTCTGCTCCGTGAAAGGCTGTGAGAGAATAAAGATCAAAGCTCTGATCCCCAAGAATGCAGGTGTGAGCGACTGCACAGCCACTGCCTACCCCAGGTTTGCAGAAAGGGCCGTAGTGGATGTGCCCCTGCCCAGGAAGCTTCTCGGCGCTCAGCTGGTGAGTGGCAGAAGGCAGCCTGGGCCCTCTGTCTCTGTGGGCCCAGACTCAGTCAGGCTCTTCTCTGGACATCTGTCCTGCTCCAGGAACTGTTTCCTGTTGCGGGAACAGGGGTCATCTGAGGGAACAACCACCCAGAGCTGACAACACCTTGGGTTGTATTTGTGTTCCAGAAGACAAAAGACCACTTTTTGGAGGTGAAGATGGAAAGTTCCAAGCAGCACTTCTTCCACCTTCGGAACGACTTTGCTTATATTGAAGTAAGCAGTGCCGATACCCGCGAGGTCCCTGTTAGCCCCTTGAGAGGTAGTATTAGTTTCCTAGGGCTGTTATCATGAACCAGGCAACTTAAGGCAATAACTTATCAAGTTATCATGAACTAGACAACTTAAGGCTAAGAAAGTTACTCTTTCATGGTTCTGGAGGCCAGAAATATAAAATCTTAGGTGTAGAAAGGACTGGCTCCTTCTGGAAACACTGAGGGAGACACTGTCTCATGCTGCTGATGGCTGCCAGGGATCCTGGGCATCCCCGGGCTCACAGGCACATCACTCCAACTTCCACCCTCTCTTCACATGACCTTCTGTTTTGTGTGTCTGAGTCTCACATCCACTCTGCCTTTATAAAGGCACCTATCACTGGGTGCAGTGGTGTACATCTATCATCCCAGCAATTTGGGAGGCTGAGGCAGAAGGATCACAAGTTCAAGGCCAGGCTGTGCAATTTAGTGAAACCCTGTCTCAAAATAAAACATAAAAAGGGCTGGGGGTGTATCTCAGTGGTAAAGCACCTCTGGATTCAATCCCTAGTACCAAAATAATAATAATACAATATAAAATAAAATAAGGGCACCTATCATTGGATTAAGGGCCCATTCCAGAAATCCTAGATGATTTCATCTGAGATCTTTAACATTAATTGTGTGTGTATGTAATTAATACATCTACAAAGACACTATTTCTTTTTTTCCCCTTTTGATACTGGGGATTAAACCCACGAGCACTTTACCCCATCCCCAGCCCTTTCTATTTTTTATTTTGGGACAGGGTCTTGCTAAATTGCTAAGGCAGCCTCAGTCTTGCAATCCTCATGCCTCTGTTTCACAAGTGGCAGGGATTACAGAGTGGCCACTGTGCCTGTCTCAAAAGACACTATCTCTACATAAGGTCACTTTCACAAACTCCAGGTGGACCTATCACTTGGGGACCACCGTTCAACCCACTACAGAGGGCTCTGTGGAATTGAGTTAAGGTGTTTTAAGGCTTGAATAACCACATAGGCAACCTGTCTTCAGGGTCTGCATGGGAAACCCTAGTCAGGAGAACTCCAGGTTTTGACTGCCTTTAGGGTCCCACCACATTTCCATGTTGCTCTGGCTCTGCAGGTGGATGGGAAGAAGTACCCTAGCTCAGAAGATGGCATCCAGGTTGTGGTGATTGATGGGAGCCACGGACACATGGTGAGCCACATGAGCTTCAGAAACTCCATTCTGCAGGGCATTCCATGGCAGCTTTTCAACTACATGGCAGCCGTTTCTGACAAGTAAGTCCATTCCTGTTTCTGAAATTGGTCAGTGGCACAACAGACGTGTGGGCTGGGGCCCCATCCCTCTTACTGAGCCTTTCATTATGGTTCCCAGCTCAGAGAGTCCTGACAGTCTGACCACAGATCATCGGTGTTGGATTGGGAAACCGTCAAGTCTGCAAATGCTCATGTTGAAGCCAGAGTTGTTGTGAATGTAGGTCAGGCTGAGGATGACAGGCCTGCCCTCTTACAAATGGGAAGGCTCCCTGTCCCTCTTCCCCATTACTACATGCTCTCCTGCAATGATCTCATCCCCTCCCACACTTTCAATAAGATCCAAATGCTGGTGGCTTCTGAGTATCTCCAGCCCAGATCTCTTTCCTGAGCACCAGATGTTCCATACCACTGCTGCTTGGAGATTGCCACCTGGATGTTCTCTATGGAACTAAATTCTCTCTCTTTCTCTTTCTCTCTCTTTTGCGGTGCTGAGTATTGAACTTGGAGCCTCACACATGCTAGGCAAGTGCTCTTTGCGAGTTACACCCCCAGCCCTCATCCTTTTTATTTATTTATTTTTTGTTATTGGTATTAGGGACTGAATCCAGTGGTATTCTACCACTGAGCTACATCGCAGCTTTTTTATGTTTTATTTTGAGCAATGGTCTTGCTAAATTGCACCAACTGGCCTGGAACTTGTGATCCTCCTGCTGTGGCCTCCTGAGTCCCTGGGCAGGCATGTACCACCCAGCTTTTTAAATTCTTTTAATCCCCAAATCAGCCACTCTTTCTGTTTTCCGTTTTGATTAAGTTGTCATCATCAATCCAGAATCTGGGCTTTGCACTCAACTCTCCTCTCTCTTTCACTCCTCCAGTCTCTCTTTTCATTCCTGACACAGTACCTTGTCAATGCCACCTGTTATCAGTCCCCTAACAGTTCCCTCCACAGTGCCCTCTACCACTGCTCTCTCCAACCCTTTCTTGTTGGTCACTAACACCATGGGTACAGTCTCCTAATGGGCCTTCCTCTTCTTGTCTCCCCATCTTCCATATTGGCTGCTGCTTTGAGCTTCTTAAATGTCAATCTCCTGTGTCCTCTCCTGAACAATTATATGGTAGTTCCCTGCCACCTTCTGCCTCTAACACACCTATCACCTCCTCAGTTTCCTCCAATCCAACCAAAAGTTTCCTACTAAAGCTTGACTCACAGACATACATGGAAAATTTGGAAGACGGAGGCAGCAGCTTGGAAGACTGAGGGAGGAGGATTGCAAGTTTGAATAAGACTCAATCTTAAAAAAGGGCTGAAGGGGTGGAAATGTAGCTCAGTAATTAAGCCCTGGGTTCAATCCCAAGTACTGCAAAAAAAAAAAAAAAAAAAAAGGATAAGAAAAGAAAAGAAAGAAAAAGACTCATAATAGGAATAGGAAACTCATCTGTTGCCCATCAAGAGCAGCTTAGTGCCATTGGTGCCACGTCTCACCTTTGCATTCTAGCGATTCTAGCACAGGGCCTGGCTAGTTAGGGGTGTGTGGAGTTCCAACCTAAGGAAAGTCTAAGTGATTAGTGTGGTACATTCCACATAATAGGTGCTTAGCAAATGAATGAAAACAAATGCACTTCCCAGATGTTCTATGATGGGCACTGGGTAAAGTGGACACTGAGATAATGCAGAATAGCATTTTGCTTAAACACATGTAGTGCCTTCTCCATTCCCCCATCTGATATTTCTTTAGTGTCATCTTTTTCATGTACAGATTCACACAGAAGGAAAAATATAACAACTTAGGAAAAATAATACATTTATTATATAGAGATCAGACATTTTTATGCCTTTTTTTTTTTTTTTTTTTTTTTTTTTTTGAGAAATTTTTTTTAATTTTAAAAAGGAAGAAGAAGCCGGGAATAGGAATAAGGAATGAAAATGCAGAGCTGCTCTGTTTGAAATGGCATAAGAAGCTCCTTTCAGCCTGTGCAACAGCCCATGTCCCTCCCTGGGGGAAGTCCTGACTGGTATGAGCCAGGCCCTGGACTGGGGCTGGGTACCCAGGCAGGAATTGGGTACCATTGACCCCTCTCTGACCTGGGAAGCAGTAGGAGCAAGATAGCTCCTTCCTATCTTACAGGCCCAGTGTGGGCCTGCCCCACCCTTCTTCCCCAGTCCACAGGGCCACCACTGGCCCCAGGGGCCCAGGGAAACAAGAGGGCAGCTGCTTACAACAAAAATACCAGGAATGGCTCTGGGAGCTGCCTCTGCCCTTCCACTCCATGGGAGACTCTGTTGGCTGGTATGGGGGCTGAGAGGCCATGAAGATTACATAGAGGCAGAGATTCCTGACCTGGGCAAGGCAGGATGGATTCTGGGTGATTTATGGTGGTAAGAAAATCTGTATCCCTGTCCTATTCCTTTAAGCTAACCCAGGTCCCCATCCTAAGGGCATGACCTTCCTCTGAGTCCACCCCAGCAGGAAAGCTTAGCCCAGCCATGGGCCCTTAGCTTTTGTAAGGTGAAATTGAATAATGGGGAAATATCCTCCTGGGAAGAGAGCCTGTATCCAATGCCAAGGATGTGTTTGCAATGAGCCCTCGCTCTTTAACGGACCTCACTGCACCAAGCCCGTGGGATTTCCTCCCCAGACATCTTAAAGAGCCCAGGGCATCCTCAGTTCCCTTTTCATCTGACTTTCTGCACACAAATCCTTTGCCTTTTGACAGCTTCTTTTCTGCTCCCAGGGGGACACAAATGGGGGTAACAACTGGTTCCAAAATCCCATACAGTTTTTCCATGTCTGGACTGTGGTCTGTGGTTACAGAACTCCTTTGAGATGCGAACTGGAAGCCCCATGAATCTCCTGACCCGTTTCTATTCTGGAAGGAGATGCTCACTTCCCTGTCTGGTCCAGCCTGAGTCTGCCCACCACCGAGGCTGTTTTTCCAGTACTTGAAGCTAAATACAACCCTAAGCAGAAACAAGTGATGCCTTGCTCTTGAGTTGGACTTTTACAAGTTGGGATCTTCAGGCTGGGCATAGGCATTGCTCCAGCCCTCCGCCCTGCTCAGGCACAGTTCCCCTTTGGCAGGTCCTCTCAGATACTTTGTAATTATTTACTCAATCTCCCCATTGGCAAAACAGAGCAAATCTTTTCTGAAAAGAGAGGAAGGTGACATGAGCATAAGAGGTCAATCTGAGCATGTGGTAACTACACAGTGATCTTCCCAGAAAGATCTCAAACTGGGCTACACTCTTCCTGCAGCTAAGAGGAGGCTGGCTCTGGGCCACATAAGGCCTATGACCAAAGGAGGCACCAAAAGAAACTTGGGTTCCAGGAGAAATCTCTTAGCCTAGGGCTTTTTGACCTAAGTGCACATAGTCATTTGGAGATCATATTCAAATGCAGATTTGGGCCCAGTGGTCAGCTGGGGGTGGACTGAGCTGTTCTAGTGAGCTCCCAGGTAATGCCAATGCAGCTGATCCCAAAGGCTCCAGTATCACTGGAGCTCTGGATGGTTTTATACTTGACAGATGCTCCCTTCCTCTTCCTGTGCTTCCCTCTTTCTCATCCCCATTTTGCTTCCTTCCACCTGTTCTGACTTTCTCCATCACCATATTCTTATCTGGTTCTCTCCAAACAGGGTGGAGAACATTCAAATGAAAAAATGCATATTCATTCCCACCATGAGCCCAGCTCTGGCATAGGTGCTGGTAGAGCGACCCCAGATGCTGAGCTCCACATGCATTCTCTGTCCCGTTTGGTGACAGATATATAAAAGCTGCAAGCTGCATCCAGGCTTGAGAAAACCAGGAGCACTGGCTGCAGCCAGATGTGTGGGAGGTCTGCTCAGGATGTTCGTTACCCTGCGGAAAGAGCCTGTCATCTCAGCATGCAAGACAGCTGCCCTTCTCAGATCCCTGGCCGGGCCCCTGGGCAATGTTCCAAGTGCCACCATTCGCGTGCCAACGTCCCTCCTGGGTACCTCTGCCTCTAGTTTTCTCTCTTTCAAGTCATCTAATCAGTCCCTTTTCACTCAGTTCCATAGTTCTCATGGTGTCAAAGGGAAGATACATCACCAGAGGTCCATGGACCAGAGTGCTGGAAAAGCTTGGGGCAGACAAAGGTCTCAAACTGAAAGGTAAGGGTCCAGACTGGGGCTTAAACGAAACTAAAAAAGATTAGTGCCCAGCATGGAGGCTGGTGTTATCCCTTGTTGAGTCCAGAATATTCTTTCCCACTAAACTTGTGTATAGCCTCTGAATCCTCACTACTCTCAGTGGTCTACTGGCAAGATGCCATTTATTTACCATCCTTATGGGAAGCAAATTTGTTGTAATTTGTGACTAGGCACTAAAAGATAATTACTAGAGTTTTTCACCCATGTGTTCAGCAAGTGACCCTTTTTAAATTTATTCATTTATTTTTGTGGTACTGGGGATTGAAATCAAGGGTGATTTGAACTACATTCCCCCCTCTTTTTGATTTTGAGACAAGGTTTCACCAAGTTTCCCAGTTGGGCCTTAAACTTGCAATCCTCCTGCTTCAGCCTCGATAGCTGGAATCACAGGTGTGCACCCCTACACCTAAGCCTGTGAAAGTATCACCACGAAAGTGGCTTTCTCTGACTTTCCTATAATTCCCACTATCCAGACTAGAAAGGCCCATATTTGCACAGTCCCTTGCAGTTGGCAAAACTCTCCTTTGTCTTCTAAGATATGTGGAGAAGGAGGAACTTTAAAGCCCAAAGAATATGTGGGGCTTGTCCAAGGTCATGTAGCTCTTCTGTGATGAAACCTAGCATAGGCTTCCTGGCTGTGCTGCATGATGGAGCTGGACAGGACAGAGGTGGCATGCTCCTGCCACAGATTATCCAGAGCAAGTCCTTGGGAAGTTGTGAGGAGAGGGAAATGATGACAGTGATCACTGTAGCTACCTTTTAAGCTCAGTTCTGCACCTTACTAAATAAAGCTTCACAATTATCTCACTTACTCATTAGTAAGGTAATATTATTTCCATTTAAGATGAGGAAACTGAGAATTACAGATAAAGCACTAACTTAAGATTGTGGGACCAGAAGAGTAGAGAAAGGGTACCAGATGGAAGAGGGAGGAGAGGGAAAGGGGAAGTACTAGGGAATGAAATTAACCAAATTATATTGTTATATTGTGTGCACGTATAAATATGTAACAATGAATCCCACTATTATGTCTAATTGTAATGCACCAATAAAAATGGGAAAAAAAGAGGTTAGGATACAGATCCTAACCTTAAAACAGAGCTAGGTTCTAAGCTACAACACTATCCTGACTACAAAAGACATCAAAACCAGTAACTCATCAGAACAATGAAAACTCTTCATGGCAGCCAGAGGAGAACACAAAGGGGCAAAGCACCCTTCCAGCCCAGTCCTAGACTTATTTTTTGGCTTCTCTCTTTTAAATTAAGACCTGTTGCCAAAATGTCATGTATATAAGATGACTCAAATCAAGTGGTGCTTGCCCATTGGTGATAAATGTGTGCCACCTGCCAGACCAGATCATTCTTGAGTGTACACATGGATCCCTGACCCCTAGTACAGTCAAGTTCTGAAATGCAAGACAGAGAGTGTTGTGTGGGGTACAGGAGTCTGCAGTTCTAGTTTGGGCTGCACCATTTATTTTATGATCTTGGATACACAATCCACTTCTAAAGCCGTAAGAGTGATAAAGCTGAGGAAGAGATCTTAAAGACAAATGCCATCATTTGACAGATTGGAACACTGGGCTTCAGAACTTGCTGAAGCCTCACAGATCAGCTTGAAGGCAGGCAGGGTTCCTGGAGATTCCTCACTCCCAGTGCATCCCTTTCCCTGCTGTGCATGGCCGTCCTGTACTTAACACAGCCTCTGCTCTGGAAAGGTGGTGGTGAGGTACAGGTGAGACCTGTATGCCCCAGATGATCAAAAGGCAGGTGCTACCAATAGCTGAGTCCAGAGCTCCTCTCAGCAAGACACAGTCCAGTGTGACAAGGGGAGGGAGTGCCCAGTGATGACAGGACAGAGGGGTGATGAAGACAAGCCCTAGGAATAGGGTGAGGCCATTCTCTCCTAGTATATCTGTTCATGTGACTCATCTTTGCTTTCCAGAAAAGATGGCATTCGTTGGATTCAAAGGCACCTTCCGGCCCACCTGGGTGACTCTGGAGACTGAGGATCACACAGCCAAGATCTTCCAAGTTGTGCCCATCCCTGTAGTGAGGAAGAAGAAGCTGTGAGAACAGCTGTTACCCTGGCGCCTCCCATGGTAGACTATAATGGCAGGGCAGCAAAGGCAGGATGGCTGGCTTCCCAGCCCCTGTCCAGCAGCTGCCTGGGAGGCTGTCCATCAGCCCTGATGGGCAAGGGAAGGATATTAGATATCCCTGGTGCTGCCTCCTGCCCCAACTCAAGTGTCTACCTTCAGCCCTTGGGCAGTGTTGGCCGATGCTGGAAGTCTTCTCTTTCCTGCAGCCTCTTGGGTGCTTCTCTCTTATCTGTGCCTCTTTAGTGGGGATGTGGGGACCATATGAGAAGACCTGGACTGTGCTGGCAGCAATGCTGCACTTTGGCAGAGCCTTGGCCACACAGTAGGTACCTGGAAGGCTGCACCATTCATGGATCCCATAGTCACCAGCAGGCGTGTTAGGGGGCAGATGTAGGGGAAAGAGCCCTGATCTTAAGCAAATCTTTGTTCCTGTAAATGAGGACCAGTCTTCATGGGAATAGGAGCCAGTGTGTCAACAGAGCTCCCAAGATGGGACTGGACCCTGGGAATAGGTGACCTCTGCTTCTGGAGGTATCCCACCTTTCAGGAGACTTTGGTTGGACACTGGCCAACACAGTCACTTGGACTAGGTGACTCAAAGTCCCTTTTGGTTCTAAGATTCCAGAAGCCTATGGCTTTTCACTTTGTACCCAAAACCCAGTAGTAGATGATTCTTTTCAGCCATGTCCATGATATGGGGTGGCCTGGGCACCCAGGATGGAGAGTTGAGAACACACCTTGTGGAGAAGGGCTTAAGGAAGTGGGTCAAACAGCCGGGTCTAAGTGCGCTCTGATTCAAGGCAAAGAAGCCCAAGAGAGGTGAGATAGAGGTGATGACAGTTGAAAGAAGGGAACATTTTCACCTGGTTGGGTGGGTCTAGAAGGCCTTTCACCCCAGGAAGCAGCAGCACTTGCAGAAATGAAGGGCAAGAGCTTTTGTTGGAGAGAGGCAGGGCGGCCTCTGTAGTGTTTCAGAGGTGGAGTCTTCCTGCCACCACCTGCTGAAGCTGGATGGTGGAGGGTCATACTTTTCCTTCTTCTAGCTGACCTACTTGTGACAGAGAAGCATGGTCAGAAGGGAGGAATGGTCTGTGCTTGTGATGCCAAGAGCCCTGTGGAATTCAGTCCCAGCCAACCCCCTGATGACTCAGAGTGAGTCATTTGCACTTCCTCCAGGGAACTGAGCTGGGAGACTCAGGAGACCTGAGAGGTAATGTGTCAATAAGCCTGCAACTTCAGAGCTGGAGGATGTTGGGAGCCATCAAGTCCAAAGCTTTCATCTCCCAGCTGGGGAAAATGAAGCTCTGAGATGGGAAAGAACCACACAGGCAGGGCAGGGCCCAGGGAGCCCACTCCCAGCACTTGTGCCATACCATATTGCCTCCACAACCAACCAGGATGCCAGTACTCCTGAAGTAGCTTCTGGAAAGGGGACGAGTCCCTTGAAGGGAAGAAAAAAATCAGAATGGAATGATTTTTAGCTCACAGCTACTTCCTTCCTGCTCCTCTGCACACACAATCCTACCTTTTACCTGGTGTTGTGGTCCCTGCAGCCTGCACCTTGCCACCACTGCCTGCCAACCACACTTGGGCACATGATGGCTGCAGGAACCCCATTGGTGCTACCTGTTTCTGCAGTTCTGCAGGTGCAGCCCAGTGGATGGCATCAGGATGTGCCAACATGTTTCTGGTGAGCAACTTGGTTCATGGTGGGGATCTGAAGAACTGTTGGCTCTAGCCTAGGGTCTCTTGGCTACTGCTCAATACCCTGCTCCCCCACTTTCCTACTTGGGAGAGAACTCAGAGTCCCTGGATGAGAAAAACCTTTACCTGTGGTCTATACTTGCTCATGAGGCACCAGGGTCTCCCTGGGTCTCACAAACTACCTTTGTCCCATTTCCTGCCCCAATCACAAACTCTTTCCATCAAAGAGGACTTGCTTGACTCTTTCTGCCCAGTTGCACCCATGAAACTTGGTCCCAGAGCCCACTTCCAAGATTGAGCCAACTGCCAGAGGGATCATTCCCATTAAACTGGTCTTCCAGCTGCTGGGAGGTGACTGGGACCCTTCCTGTTAAGACATGGCTACTCCAAAGGCCAAAATCACAGGAAGGGCCTCTTTTGGGTAGATGAGTGATAGTAGTTAAAATGACCTCATGCCCTTCCTATCTACAGTTTCATTGAGTTTCAAACTCTTTCAATGCAAGGGTCTCACACTGTGAACCACTTAGGATAAGATCACTTTCAGGTGGCCAGGAATGTTGAATGTCTTTGGTTCAGTTCATTTAAAAAATAATCTTTTGGAAAGTTCTCAGAGTTGTATATATGTTCAATAGCATAGGATCTGTACATAAAACTCTCTCCTAAACCATTCAGCAAGAGTCAATGTCCAGGAGTTTTTTTGGTAGTACAAATTCCATATTGCTTAGAAAATTTGTTTTTGTTGTTCTGTTTCTAAGTGTTACAGTTGAGTAAGGCCTTTAAAGAAAACAGCAGTCCTCTGAAATACTTGTCTTTTTCCTGTTGCCGAAATAGCTGGTCCTTTTTCGGGAGATGGATGTATAGTGTGTTCTGTATGTAAACATTTCTTGTAGGTGTCACCACAAAGATATATTTTCTATTTATTTATTATATATGCGTTTCAAGAAGTCACTGTCAGAGTAATGAATTGTCTTAAGTGTCATGTTTGGGGATGTCCTTTGGACTGCTTTGAAGAAGTACCCAGAGCCAAGAGATCAGTTCTGGTTCACAAAACCTTGCTGTACCATGGTAAACACACAAAGGATGTCATGTTGTCTGTTTATTTTGTTTTCCATTAAAATGGGCCTCACTGTAATTCAGTTCTCTAAGAAAAATAAGATTAATGAAATCTCCTGAGTCTTTCTCTCTTATTTCTATGGCCTAATTCTCAAGAACTACTGATATGTCAAACTCCTACATCCCACGAGGGCATCCTTAAGAGCAGGTGAAGAAGATCTGCTGAGAGATGTCATTTGTGTGACCAGTCAAGACCAGAATGTGCTATATCCTCCATGCTCCTAAGCCATCAGTAGGCTGTCTGTTCTACCCCTCTCCCACTGGGAAAGCCAGGCTGGAGGGGACAATTAGAGTGCAGACCAGCAGTAGGCCTGTCTCTTCCTCCCATGCACTGTTTGGCCAGAGGCCAAACACAATGTCTGAAAACATGGAGGTTCAGGGGAAAAAATAGATCCAAATCAAGCAGGGCAGGAGCAGGTGGAGGGCATCCCTGGGCAGAGGTGGAAGGGACTCAGGGGTCTGAAGAGGAGCAAGTGACAGTCAGAGGCTAAAACACAGGAAATTAGTGTAGAGCTGTGCCATCCATTCAGGCAGCCACTAACCACAGCAGCTGCCTACATTTAGTTAATGTAAGTTAAATACAATTAAGCATGCAGTTCTTCACTTATCCCAGCCCCTTTGTGGGTGTCCCACAGCCACACATGGCTGGTGCTGCCGTACTGGACTGCTGATAGAAAACTTTCCGATCATCATTGAAAGTTCTTCTCTTGGTCATTTCCAGAGAGCTACTGAGACATATATACTGAGATCTTTAAAAGATCTATGCTCCTAATGTGTGCAAGTGTGTGTGTACTTGTGTGTATTCAGTCCACTCAGAGGGGCTTGTACCAGGTTGGTGGTATCAAGCTGTCTGTAAACAAATACACCTGGAACACCAACTTTGGGGATATGATATCAGCCATAGAGTAGAGAATACATGACTACTGCCTTCAAGAAGCTTTACCAGCCAGGTGCAGTGGAGCACACCTATAATCTCAGCTATTCAGGAGGCCAAGGTAGGAGGATCCAAGTTCCAGGGCTCAGCCTCCACCACTTAGCAAGGCCCTGTCCCAAAATAAATGAAAAGGACTGGGGATGCAGTTCAGTGGTTAAAGTACCCTGGGTTCAATCCCCAGTATCAAAAACAAAAATAAACAAAACCCCAAGACTTTACCAGGAGATACAGTTCACATCAGTACACATTCAACAAATGTTTTCGAGCATCAATTCAGGCATCCTGCACAAAGGAGAACATAAAATGACCCCCCATGGAGAACAGTGACATGGCCAGCGGGAGGTATGGCCATTATTTTTGTTTTTGTTTTTGGTACTGGGGATTGAACCCTGGGCGCTCTACTACTGAATTACATTCCTAGACTTTTTTGAGAAAGGGTGTTGCAAAGTTGCTGAGGCCGGCCTCGAACTTGTGATTCTTATGCCTGAGCCTCCTAAATCACTGGGATTATAGGCATGTGCTACTGCCCCTGGCATGGCCAAATTCTTTAAACAGAGAGGAATCATCTTTACCTGGAGTGGTCAGGGAAGGTCAATGCTTAGAGGTGAGACAGAAGTCAACCTACAACTCAGGGATGACTAGGGCAGGGCCAGTGGCCAGGAGTATGGGCCTGGGGACACATGGGCATAAATCAGGGAGCAACATGAGGGAAGGTATACAGGTGGGTTGAACAAGAAAAAGGGCTGGTTTTAGGGACCACTAGATTGGATGATAGGAGGAAGGTCAGCCAGAAGCATGGCCGTGTGTATGAAGACACTGTCCACGAGCCCTGCTGGTGCAATGGCAAAGGCATCTGGGAGGAGCCACAGAGCAATGGAACCCTGCACCAAGCTAGACACAGAGCAAAAGAAGCAAATGTAGACCAGAGAGGGAGAGAGGTAGGATAGGGGTGTTGTATTGGGTTACTTCACTGCTTGCTCCTGTGGCCACCAGATGTCCACTGGAGTCCCTGTAGAAGGCATTAGGTGAGCATGCAGACGCTGTCCGCACTGAGACAGACCAGAGGAGAAGCTCTACCCAGCGAGCCTGTGGGGACAGGAACAGAGGCCAAAAGGGGGACAGAATGGGAATGAACTAAGTGGGGAAGAGCCAGAGGGACATTCCTAGCTGAGGGAGTAGTGGGGCCTAAAGGCAAAGGCACAGGACAGGCTATGGGAAGTGGGTGGGGCCCTTCTCTACAGCCTGGAGGGAAGCACGGTGGGGGTTCACTCAGAGAGAACTTGGGGTGACCTTGAGAGGTCAGGAAAGTCAGTGTTAAGAACATATGCTTCGATTCATTAATGTGAAGTCAGAAGCAGGTTAGGGGAATTTTGTCCCCACATCTAACCCAGTCTCAGTTGCACACACAGGTGCCCTTAAGTGGTGAACATCTGCCATCTCCATTCTGTCACTCACCTCTCCTCCTGTCCCCAACTGGGCCTCAGGAGCACAGAATCTTGCCACCTCCCACAGCTCAAGGATCTTGGTATCCACATCCATTGGCATACCCTTTCCTTTCTCTCCCTGACACTTGGCTTATGCCTGTCACTCTACAAGGATTATTTCCACACATGGCCTTCCATGACCCACCCCTGTCCCCATGGCACTTTCCTTCTTTTTTCCCCAGGACCCAAGGCTCAGATTGGTGATATCACGCACCCTGATGATGGCTGTCACTTGCCCCATCCATCAGACCATAGCTCCTGCAAAGCGGGGGCCAGGAGATGGATCTTCCCACATCTGACAGAATTGCATTTCACAAATGTGTGCTCAGTCTGTCTAATGCAAGCATAAAGCAGACTGTCTCCTCCCTTCTGCTGCCACCAATGAAGCCAGGACCCTGGTAACTGCCCTGTGACTCACCCTAGCCTTTAGGGAAGTCAGGCAGGTTTTCCCCCTTTGGCAGCGAAAGGAAGAGGATGTCAGAGGGGAAGAACCTGGAAGGGAACCCACATCTTCAGGGCTGCATTGGGGGTTAGGAAGGGAGGGGGAAAAAGTGGACAGAGGGACTGAGGGAGGGAGAGCTCACTGTTCCTCACAGAAAACACAGAGCATCAAACACAGTAAAGAATATTCATGAAGCTGGGCATGGTGGTGCACGCCTGTAATACCAGTGGCTCAGGAAGTTGAGGCAGGAGGATTGCAAATTCAAGGTCAGCCTTGGCAATTTAGTGAGACTCTGTCTCAAAATAAAAAATAAAAAAGGGCTGGGGATGTGGTTAAGCATTCCTGGGTTCAATCTCCAGTATCAAAACAGACCAATTCTTTAAACCAGAATATAATAACATAGGTGTGAGGAATGAGCAGGCAGAGGAAGAATCTGTGTTAAAGCTCCCTCTTCCGAGGGGTGATGTGTTATGTTGTTCTGGACATTGACAAGTTTGTAATGATAGGTTTAAGAATGAAAACAAAAACTAATGATGATAATTAATTCCATTTAAAATAAGACATCTCCTTTCCAAGTCACTGCAGAAGATAAAAGCAAACAAGATATAGCCTTTTTCAAGAGAACAGAAAGGTCATCACAGAAAACATAAAACGAGTTGGTGGCATGTGGGTGGTGAGCTAGCAGAAGGGAGTTCAACCACCGCAGTCACACAATAAAAAACAAGTTTCTTGGCAAAAAAATCAAAGCCTCTCTGATTCAGTTGAGAAAAATAAAATTAATTTGCTGCCTATAGGCATATTACTATGAACATTGGTGACTTTAGTGTCATCAGCTTTTAGAGACCAATTTTTCGCTCTTAAAGATTAAATACACTTAGCTGGGTACATGGTACATGCCTGCCCAGAAACTCAGGAGGCTGAGGCAGGAGGACCCCAAGTTAGAGGCCAGTTTCAGCAATTAGGAAGACCCTATCTCAAAATAAAAAACAGAAATGGCTGGGGATGTAGCTCAGTGGTAAAGCATTCCTGGGTTCAATCCTCTGTAAAACAAACATACACACAGACACACACACACTCACACACATAAGCCCATGACTTTATATTCTTCTCCACACTGCCTGCTTATGCTTCTTGATCTATGCTTGACCTGATACAGCTGTTTTCTTTTTTTTTTAATCCCACAAGGCTCTAATGTGAAACGAAATTAGTCAGGGTTCCCCAGAGAAATAGAATCAATACACACACTCTCTCTCTCACACACACAGAGATTTATTATAAGAAATTGGGAGCTGGGCGTCGTGGCACATGCCTGTAATCCAAGCTACTTGGGAGGCTGAGTCAGGAGGATCACGAGTTCAAAGCCAGCCTCAGCAACTTAGTGAGGCCCTAAGAAATTCAGTGAGACCCTGTCTCTAA
Source organism: Glaucomys volans (assembly GCA_020662805.1). NCBI lineage: Eukaryota > Metazoa > Chordata > Mammalia > Rodentia > Sciuridae > Glaucomys > Glaucomys volans. The sequence continues at coordinate 264,444 of JAJEJO010005818.1, read as the reverse complement.
ATAAAATACAAAAATAGGGCTGGGGATGTGGCTCAGTGGCCAAGTGTCCCTGAATTCAATCCCTGGTTCAAAAAAAAAAAAAAAGAAAAGAAATTGGTTCATGCAATTATGGAAACTGATTAAGTCCCAAGATCTGCAGCAGGAAAGTTGGACCCAGGATAGATGATGATGGAGTTCTAGTCTAAAGGCCATAGAACAGAGACCTAGGAAGAAGTGAAGTTTCAGTTCAAGTTCAAAAGCAAAAGAGCTTTTGACAACAAATAATGTCCCAGATCAAACATAGTCAGGCAAAAGGAATTCTCTCTTACCCTTGTTATCTTACTCAGACCTTTAACTGATTGGTTGTGGCTCACCCACATTAGGGAGAATCAGAATAAAAAGGAAGGAAAGAATCAAAATAATTTTCTGGTTCTATCAATTCAAATATTAATCTCATCCAGAAACACTCTCACAGGCTGTGTTAGCAGTTTTCTCTTGCTGTGACAAAGACCTGAGATAATCAGCTTAAAAGAATGAAAGTTTATTTTGGCTCACAGTTTTTCAGTGGTTTAAATTCCTAGGCACATGACCTTGTTGTTTCGGGCCTATGGTAGCATGTGCTGGAAGAGGTCTGTTCACCTCATGGCAGCCAGAAAGCAAAAAGAAAGGAGAAAAGAGGCCAGGCGTGATGGTGCACACCTGTAATTCTAGCCACTTAGGAGACTGAGACAGGAGACTTCCAAGTCTCAACCCAGCCTCAACAACTTACTGAAACCCTGTTCAAAATAAAAAGTGAAAAATGCTGAGCATGTAGCTCAGTGATAAAGGAACCCTAGGTTCAATTGTTCAATCCCCAGAACCAAAAAAAAAAAAAAAGGAGAGGAGGGGTTAGGGTCCCAGTATTCCCATATTCCCTTCAAGGTCATACCCCTGATGACCCAACCTCCTCCCGCCAGGCCCCACCTCCTACAGGTTACCTCCCAGTACTGCCACGGGCAGGTGACCAAGCCTTTAGCATAAGGGCCCTTGAGGAGATTAAGACCCAGACTGTAGCACAGACACACCCAGAAATACGTTTCACCAGCTGCCTGGGCACTCTGCGGCCCAGTCAGGTTGACACATAAAATTAACCACCACAGACGGCCTCTTTTCTTTTTGATTTCCCCAAATTATATGAACATCAGGAAGTTATTTGTAGCTGTATTTTGCTAAGAATTTTGGAATATGGCACAACAACAACTTGAAATAGGACGTTAGTCATCGTTGCTGAAAGTTCCTCCACCCTCCCATCCCCGATACAAACACCTTAAGTAAATTCCCGGGGCAGGCTGCTTTTGAAACGTCCCAGTTCTCCTCTCCTTAGTGATCATTGCATTGTTGTTCTCTCCCACCAATAAAACTTTTGCCTTGGGCAAATACTCATCCATCTAAACAAAGAATTATCTTCACTGGTCACTACCCTGTAGCAGTCCAAAGAATCTACAGAGGCCTTGTAATTGTCATCTCCCAATGTGATCAAGTTGTAAGCAATATTGTCCTTGCCATGGACCTCAGACTGTCAGCACATGGAATGAGACTTGTTAGGGACAACAGATGACAATTGCCCCCTCATTCTGAATAAGAGCTGCTAGGCACATCCTGGAAAGGCTTGGTTTAGAAGTGACTATACTGGGCTCCATCACACACCTCCAAAGAAGGAAGGAGAAGCCCAGAGAGTCACAGAAGGGGAGAGGCCTGAAGGAAATGCAGAAGAGTAAAATGAATGGGGTTTCCTCTCTTCCAAGGGCTGCATCTCCATAACCAACTGAGAGACTCCAAGAGAACTCCCCGGGGGTTTTGCAGAAAGAAGGAATTGACATGTAAGATCTCAGGTGTATTATTATTGAGTTCCCTAAACTCATAGGCCACCCCAAACTGTCAGCTGGGCATGAGAGTTCACTGGATAGCATCATGGCTGCTTGCTATTTGTGAGGGTAGAGGCAGAAAGTTCCTCTCATCTAGGGGTGACCAAAGTGGACAGAGGGTGAAGCTGCCCAAGAGTTTGGGAGGATGAGAGGCGCCCTCTGGGTAAATGCTCTCCCACTATTTTTTTTTTTTTTTTGGTACAGGGGTATTTTATCCCTGAGTCATTTCCCTATCCTTTCTTATTTTTTATTTTCACCAAATTTCCCAGGCTGGCATTGAATTTGCGATCCTCCTGCCTCAGCCTCCTAAGTCACTAGGATTACAGGTGTGCACTACTGCACCTGGCTCACTTCCACCTTTTGGCTAGGTAGGATGCACAAGGCTTCCCAGGAGCCAAGAACACACTGGGAGGTTAGCACAGCCCCTGAGTGAGCACAACTGAAGGGGTTCTGTCTCAAATGACTGAAAACCCAGGTGAAGGGATTCCTGACAGAAAGAGACTATAGTAGGTTCTTTCAAAATCAGGCAGTGAGGGGCTGGGGACATAGCTCAGTTGGTAGAGTGCCTGCCTTGCAAGCACAAGGCCCTGGGTTCAATCCCCAGCACCACCAAAAAAATAAAATAAAATAAAAAAATAAGGCAGTGAAGGAGGAAGGGATTCATCGATACTCAAATGGAAAATGTTATGAGAATGACTAAATAAAATACAGTCTCATTTGATGAGCTACTGTACTTCATTGAAATAATATTTACAAAGGATTTGGATAAACTGCTTATTTGCAGAGCATTTGCAGGGGCTCAGATCTGGAAGTCACAGAATATTACAGACTAAAATGGCCTAACATTTCACACGTTAGTGTTTGCACTGTGCACACAGCATCTTCAGCTCTCCCCAAGGCCACACTCCTGTCCTTGTGGTGCCACTGCCTGTATCTGAAGCCAGAATTTGGGGATAGACAGTTAGTGTAGAAATAATCGGGTCAAATTGAGAAAATGGAGGATATGAAAGCCATCCACATCTGAAAGTTGGGGGCTGCCCTTGGGAGAATGGAATATCAAAGATCTCTGGAGCCCATTGATTACCAAATTTACCTGCCCTTATGGAGGACTACAGGCAAAGAGTTGCTAATTAATACCTTCTGGGACATTACCTGTCATCACTTCGGCCCTTCCCCTGCCCATCTGCTTCTCAGTTTTAGCATCTCACCTGCAAAACTGGGCCTAGTCACCTAGGAAGGAAGGGAAGAAATGAGGGGGGAGGAAACAAGAGAATAAAACTTATAAAAAGGACAGGATTTACTCATCACATGGATTCTGCCTTTGGGTCCCCTTCTTCCACCCAGGAGAAGTCTGCTTTCACTTTTCTTTAATAAAGCTTCTTACTTTCTACTCTACTCTTGGCTCCACGTGCTTCTCTGGTGTTATACTTCAACACCTAAGGAAGCAGGATACCACCAGTAAATAGTGGTATCATATCTGTTCAAGACTACTGCAATCTCAGTTTAGTGACCACCTGCTCTGGGAAGTTTTTCTATGGCCTCCCTAGGAAAATCCCTCTCATAGCTGTGGTTGTATACACATTTGTGTGTTTATCTGATTCAGGCCCGTTCTCCCATAGACCACTGCCTCTCTGCCCAGAGGCTTCATACCTCTTCCCCTCGTGGTTTTGTTTTGTTTTGTTATTGGGGATTGAACCCAGGTGTGCTCTAACTTTTTTTTTTTTTTTTTAATTTGGAGAGAATGTGTCTCACTAAGTCTCTGAGTTAGTTTGGAACTTGCCATTTTCCTGCTTTAGCCTCCTAAGTGGCTAGGATTATAGGCATGCATCACCAAGACAACCTTGGTTTTACATCTCAAAAGCCCAAAGAACTGGCTTGAAGTGTCAAAATCCTCCCTGGTGGGTTGTTAACCCTTGAGTAAATAAATTCCTTTGGGCAATGCTGGCCTATTCCAGCTGAGGCCCAGAGGGGGTGATACATTTAACTACATAAGAGAGAGAAGCCCAGAGACCCAAAACTCAATCCTTATGATGCAGGAATTCTAACAGAAGAACAAAGATCTCGGGAGATTTGCAGGGAAGGTTCTGTCTCAGGGGAGTCAGGATCCTCCTTTGTATTGGAGTATGAGTCCCTCTTGTCCTGTTTCTTCCAAGATATGAATTCCAGACCTGCTATGACTTGGCACTCTTGTTTATGAAGGAGGAAAGGTCTCAGAACATGAAGTGTAGCACTCAAAGTCACCCTACTTGGGACTGAGGTGGAAGACAAGGATCAAAGAAGTCTCCTGTTTCTAGGCTCATCGCTGGAGTCCTCACTCCTCATAGGAAGAATGCAGACTGGTCGAAGCAGCAGATGTAAAACAGACCAGATGTCCTGGGATTCCTGACATTCCACCCTCTGTAGCCCTCCTTGCTCAGTACTGCCCCACTCAGGGTCCAGTCATTGGCTCTGAAACTCCACCTTGGAAACCTCAGCATACTTCTTCAGAAAAACATCTTACTCTGGATTTGTCAGGGAACTATGAGCTAAGACTTCAAACTCCTCCTGGGCTATTGACACTGAGTTTGATAGAAAGAACAGCTTTAAGTAGACTCAACAAGGTCTATGGAGAATTTGCCAGGAAGTCCTGGCAACAAACTCAAATCTGCCCACACATTAGACCAAGTGGAAAGGGCTCTCTAGTTTCTTGCTTGTGACACTTGGGTGGGACCTCTTGAAATCTGCAACCTGAAGTTTCCTTGTCTCAGCAAACAACAGTCAGCCTGCAGATGCCTGCAACCCATCCTAGATTCTGGGGACTCTGCTCTAGTCTGCCTGTCAGAATAAGGCCAGCTCCCCTCTCAGGGATGCCCTCAGTCATGCAAGTACTTGAGGTAGAGCATCTCAGTGGTGGGAACTGTAATGGGAATAGCAGGTATTCCTGTCCAGAAGGAAGTGGCCAGGTCTGTTCTTTTTGCACTATGCAGAACAGATGGCCATTTTCCTTCTGCAATAATCTTTGGCCCATGCAGACTTCTATCCCAGCCCCCACCTTGGGCTGTTGTGCCACGGTAAAAAGAGTACTGCCTTTCCAGAGAGTAGTCCAGAGGCGACAGCGCCTCTGCCTCTGCCTCGCTGTGACCTGGGCAAGGCTTAAACTCTGAGTCTATTTACTCATCTGCAATGTAAAACACACACAAAATGATGTAATACATCATAATAAGTGCTTCACATCGTGACACCTCTATGAGGTGGAAACTTCTATTAGTGCCCACAGGTTTAGGTGAAGTAACTTGCCCAGGAGGACACAGTGAATAAAGCGCTCATGGGCCTCATATTAAATGTTAACTGACACCAACCTCATGGGGTTGATAGCAAGTAAATGAAAGACCCCATATACAGTAGTAACAAACAGATGTGAAGACCCCATATACAGTAGTAACAAACACAGTTAGGTAAGGGTGTCCACTGTCTGAAAAGTAGGTGCATTACACTGTGAATGACACTGAGGGTCTTCTAAACCATAGTCTGTAAACTTCAGGAGGGTGGAAACTTGCCTGCCCAGCTCACCTTTATCCCCACCACCCCCACAATTCCTGGAACTTATTGGTATCCAGAGCCTAACTGGGGAGTGCTCATGAAAACAGGCAGGTGGGTCTTGCAAAGAGGTCCACAGGATGTGAGCTGCTCTTTTCCTGGGCACTCATGAGATGGGCAGGGGTTTGGGAGGTATAAACTTTGTTGTTTTTTTGTTTTGTTTTGTTTTTGCGGTGCTGGGGATGGGAGGTATAAACTTTGGAGCCAGACTACCTGGTTCAAACTCTGGTTTTGAAACTTCCTTGCAGTTGGACTTTGGGAATAATACTTAGCTTCTCTGAGCCTCAATTTCCCTGTATGTAAAACAGGGAAGATAATATATTATCTACTACTACACAGGTTTGCTGTGTGGATGGAATATGTTCAAGTAGACCCAGGGATTGGATAAGACTTTAAGCTTCAAAGCAATTCAGAGATAGAGGTGCAGACAGATTTTCAGATTTTACAAACGCAACTGAGCAATGTGTTAATTAAAATAATAGCTGAAAAATTCTTACCCAAGGAGCAGTAGAGAAATCAGTGAGTGATGGGAAAGCAAGGCAGCACTGCGGGTCTCTGCTGCCCTCTAGTGGGAACATGCCTTAATTCTCAAATTGACTTTATGGGAAGAAAATCGGCCCTTCAGAGTGATGGTTTTGGAGAAGGATTGTAGCCAAGTCACCTTCCCAAGCTGTGCCATGATTTTCTGGAATGTAAAGTAGAGGGAATGTAAAACTCCACTTCACTTGACAGGGATCTTACAAAGGAGATGGAGCATTCTCTGGCTGTAAGGTCACAATCAAATCCTTTCCCCTTTCAGATCTGTGAACTAGAGGTACCAACACCACTACTGCAGGACAGGTGGGTGGGCTCACCTGCAGTGGATGAAGGCAAGCATGTGTAAACTCTGAAGTCTAATACATATGTGCTGTTGTGATTATCATCAACATCTCTCCTCCCCAGCTCCAACTTCTGCACAGCCAACTCAGCCTGTTCTTTGGGACTTTTTCCTCAGATTTTGTCAAAGAAAACCAGAGTCTGATAGCAGTTAAAGCCACAAAAATGGGTTTCTAATCAGTAATGGGGAAAAGAGACCTCAGTGCAGAACTGGGCTCAATTCCAAAAACAGCATGCACAGGTTGGAATTGATAACCAAGCAGCAGGGCGGGATCAGTGGGTAGAAAATGACTGAGAGGACAGGATTCTTCAGAAGGCAGGCCAAGATGATCAGACATCACCAGGGGGGTGGAAAACTTAATCAGATGTCAAGTTCTTGATAAATTGACTTGACAACATTCTTGCTAAAGGTGGGCCAGCCAAGGACAGATACTGAAGGTGGGGGCTAGTGGGCTTAAAGGAGCATGACCAGAATTTGGTCAAGGAGGGGATTTCTCTCGGCTTCCATTGATGCTACAGAGTTCTGTGGCAAGTTTAGGTGAGCTGGATCTTTGCCTGCTAGAAAGGAGACTCGGCTCTGAGCTCTGGTCTCCCTCAACCTGTCCCAAGAAAGCTCACAGCTTTGCCATGGGAATGTATTTGCCACCAGATTTCACCCAAGTTTATCTTTATATTTGAAAGCACACACATTGTGAAGCACTGGCAAGGATAGGACCCCACCTTGAAACCTTTAGCCAGAGCCCTCTTGTTGCCAGTTTTTGATCCTGGCCTGCTAAACCTGGATAGTAACAATCCTAAGCTACTTCTACTAGGATGTGAATGCTATTCTCGGGCAATGGTCTGAAAGGAAATCTGATCAAATGAAAACAATATAAGTAGCTTAGGATGGCACATCAGTAGAGGGAGTTCGCTCTTCTTTTTTAAAAGCTCTCTTAACATTACTGTTATGGTGCTATTTTAATAAAAAAATCAAGATTTCAGTTTTTACCCTAAAAGTAAGAACCTGAGAATTCAGGGAACTTGAAATTTTATTTTTTATTCATTTTTGCAGTATTGAGGATTGAACCCAGGAATGGTCTATCACTGAGCTACATCCCCAACTCTCTATTTTTTTTTTTTTTTTTGAGACAGTGTCTTGCTAAATTGCCCAAGCTGAGCTTGCCCTTGTGATCCTCCTGCCTAGCATTGAGTTGCTGGCATTACTGGAGTAGAATTAAAACATTTTGGTGGCGGGGCGGGGGTTGATAGGCATTGAATAGAGGGGTGTTTTACTCTGAGGTACATGCCTAGTCTATTTTTTTTTTTTTTTTTTTGAGACAGTGACTCACTAAGTTGCTGAGGCTGGCCTCAAAACTTGCCATCCTCCTGCTTCAGCCTCCCAAGTCTCTGGTATGTGCCACTGCATTGGGCTGGAATTTGAACTTTTAAACATGAATAGGAATCAACCAAATATTGCTGGTTTAAGATAGTAGATCAACCCTGTTTCTCCTTGCTTTGTCTCACTGTCTCACCCTAATTCCAGTCTGTCAGATTTGGTCTTTATTTAAATGCTCATCTTTTGTTCATTATATATTTTTAAAATAGTACATTAAGATATTATTTATCTTCATTACTGGGTTTTGTGACCCTTAAATTGTATGCCTGTGGTGCATACCTTTAATCCCAAGAACTTGGGAGGCTGACACAGTAGGATCCCAAGTTCAAGGCCAGCCTGGGCAACTTAGTGAAACCCTATCTCAAAATAAAGTAAAATTAAATTAAATTAAAAACGCTACTGATGTGGCTTATGGAACAGCACTTGCCTAGCATGCATGAGGCTCTGGGTTCAATCCCTAGTACCACTGAAAAAAATTGTGTGCCTGGGACAAGTACAATGCTCCCCACACCCAAGTCTCCCCTGTCCAAGCTACATTCTGCATGGTCATTCCTCCTCTTACAGGAGGCAGAAGTAGAGATGCTTACTACTGAGCGATTAGTGAGGCAAAAACATTCCAGCTTTTCCCTGTGAAGGATTCAAGAAGGATCCAGCATTGAAAGTGGGGGTTGGGTTGGGGTTCTCTAAAATCTTGGCAATTAACCTTTTTGTGATCAGGTACTGGTCCGTCCCCAACAGCGAGAGGAGAACCTCAATGTTTTCTAAAACTATAGGAGGCTAGAGGCTACTACCTATCAGGGAAGGCCACATGGTGCCTGGTCTAAACTCCTCTCCCTTTCTTATTCAATTATGTGAAAGCAACATTCAGCCCCCAAATTGCAGCTTCCAGGGAAGCAAACAATGCTCAGATAAGGAGGGAAAGGAGTCAGGGATAACTCACCAAAAACACTTAAGTGGGTCAAGTCTGAGAAGTCATGTCTACAAAGCAGTAACAAGAGGAAAAAACAAAGATATGGCATCTATCCACACATTTTGGAACTAGAAAGAAACAAGAAAAGAATATAGGATGTATGTAGTCTATTGTGGCAAAAATATGTAAACCAAGGTCATTTTTTAAATTTTATTTTATTTATTTTATTTTATTTATTTTTTATTTTATTTTATTTATTTTTAAATTTTATTATTTTATTTTATTTTATTATTTTATTTTATTATTTTATTTTATTTTAATTTTATTTTTTGGTACTGGGGATTGAACCCAGGGGCACTCCACCACTGAGCCACATCCCCAGCCCTATTTTGTATTTTATTTAGAGACAGGGTCTTACTGAGTTGCTTAGGGTCTCGCTAAATTGCTGAGGCTGGCTTTGAACTCGCAATCCTCCTGCCTCAGCCTCCCAAGTGCTGGGATTACAGGCGTGCACCACCATGCCCAGCAACCAAGGTCCTTTTTGAGTTACAGAACAAAAACTCAAATTTTACTAAAAAAAAAAGCTTCAAAATGAGACAAAAATTAAAAGGGATTTGAAAAAAAATTTCATTTCAGAGTTAAGAAAACAAATTGGTGACCAAAATACCAACATAAAACTAAAATTAACAATAGAAGATACATCTTTTCAAAATAATGAGAGAAGAAAAAAAAAAGATTGAATCCGCAATTAAAACTGACCTATCATGTTTTAGGGGCATTAAAAAAAAAAAAAAAAGACTCAGAAAAATTGACATGAAGGTGATTCCTAGCAAAATTACTGAATTTCAAAATTTCTTAAGAAAGTGGAGAAATTTCTAGAATCTGAAATTTTAAGAGGAAAGACAAGGTTGGCCTCAGACCACTCCAAAAAGCAGTGTCTGAAGTGCTGGAGAAAAAAGCAAAACCCAGACATGTCATACTCTTCACACTGTCCTTCAAGCATAAAGATGAACATATGGTTACAGAAGATGACAAGAGATGGGCCTTACCAGTGTACAAGGAAACAAAAACCAGGGAGACAGGAGAAGTCTTTCACCTAGTGAAAGGTGAAAGAAAAAACTACTAGTGTTTCACCTTGACTAGTAGTTAATACATATTTCCTAGGTTTAATTAAAAAAGAAAACACATTTGACATTATAAGAGAAACTCCAAAATGTATTAAACACTACAGCATAAACATCAAAAACAAGAGGGCCTGAGGATGAAGATGGAAGAATAAGTTTATACATTAACAAATTATCATGTTCCTGATTGTTAATCTAAAGATGTCATCCGAATGCATTCTATTAGGAGACATTACAACATGAAGAGGAAGACAACTCATTATAAAACGTGACCAATGTGCTGTATACATTGGTGCACGCCTGTATCCCAGCAACTCTGGAGGCTGAGGCAGGAGAATTCCACGTTTGAGGTCAGCTTCAGTGACTAAATAAAAAAGGGCTAGAGATTATGCTCAGCGGCAGAGCACCCCTGGATTCAATCCCTAGTACCCCACCTCCAAAAAAAGGAACATTTTTTCTGTTCTTGAATCGGTAGACTGGTTAAGGCTTTGCAGGACAGCTCATCTTGTTCCCCCTGGCTGTTAGTTGGAAGACTGGAGCTTGAAACATTGAAATCTCACTCACTCATGTCTGTGCTGAAACAGGTGGCTCCGGGGCATACCCATCAGGACTCGGTATGGCACCTCTCCAATATGAGGCTAGAGAATAGACAAAACAGGGTTTTAAAATTTATAAACTGTTAGGTATGATGCCCAGGGTTGGCCAGGGCAGATCTATTGCTGGTGAGACAAGACTGACAAAATCACTTGGGAAAGCAATTTGCAAAATGCTAAAATTTTGTTTGGTTTAATGATTCCACTGATAGGAATTTGCCCTTCAGATATAAACAAAAGTTCACAAAAATATTATGCACAAAAATTCTCATCATGGTATTGACTATACTAGCCAGACACTGCAAACCTGAGTGTCCCTCAGCAGGGACTGTGCAGGTGAGTGGTGGTCACACCTCACCACCAGAGTATTACCTGGGCCACTACCAACTATGCACTGAACCAATAAAATGCTCAACTCATGCCTCACTCACTGGGGCCTCTTCTAATCAGTTCTGTGTAATCAGTACAAATTGCATAAAATCCTTCAGGGCACCCCAAATTCCTATGGGACACCCATGTCCCCTTTAGTCAAGTCCTGTCCCAGTCTCCTCAGTGGTGTTTCTGCAGTCCCCTTTTCTGCTACTTCTAGACACAGGGCCTTTGCATGGGCAGATTCCTCTGCCCATTTTACTCTTTTCCTCTTTCCTTCCTCCTGCCCTCAGCAGGGCCTCTGTGACCATCCCAACAAAGTAAGATTCTGCCCTCCCTGCTCTTAGCATTCTTACACTTCTTTCATAGTTCCAGCAGTTGCCATTTTACTTTGTATGTCATTAAAATTTATTTTAACCTAGCAAATCATCAAGTTCCATGACAGCAGGGGCTGTACCTACCCTGTTCTTGGCACCTACTATTGCCAAGTGTATAAGAAGATATGCTTAATAAACCCTGGTAGAAGTGGCTGTACACAGCACAGGAAGCAGTGGGATAGAGTTGTGCATTCTGACTGGAAAGGCGTCTGTGTGGAGTGCAGTGTGAAGCCTCTGTTCACCCTTGTCCAATTAAAATAATTATCTAATCAATATAGTTGCTCATACTGGACCCTTATGGCTACATATTACAGAAACCTGACAGACTGCCCTAAGTAAAAACAGAAAAAACAGAGGGAAAGGGCTTGTTTCAGACCTGGCAGGAGTCAGGGACTTGGATGATAGCAGGGTATGGCTGTGTCCACTTCTGCTGGATGACTATGCTGACGCCACCCTCAAACTGTAAGAAGGCTGCAGCTGCTCCAGCCTCACATCTTTACTTCAAATGAATGAGAAATAAGAAACACATTTTCCTGAGGGTGCTCAAGCAAACTCACTTGAGATTAACTCTGACTGGGCCTAATGCCAAGATCTAGATCACGGAGGTTTGGGGAAAGTGGCAAGGGGGAATGACCTGGAGGTTAAGTGACTGCAGGACCAATGTGTCTCCACCACTGAGAACTGAGAAGGTGGAGGGTATGGTTCATTAGACGGAAATGTGCAGTTACCCAAATAAGGGGAAACAGATGCTGTAAGACCAAAACATACACACACACAAGCTGGAAAACATACTTTTTCTTTTTGGAAACAAATTATTAACAGTAGCTCCACTGGGGACAAGTTACTGGCAGCAGGGTTGATATACTTTGCACATTGTACAATTCTTTAACAGTGACATTTCTCAGCATGTTCATGTGCTAGTTTAAATTCCTTAAAATCACAATTGAGGTTATTTTCCCCCCAAAGAATTTTAGTTCTTAAAAATGACATCTGCATATAAATGTTCTAACTCTTCTTCAGAGTAGGCTCCAACATAAGAACAGCAAAAAAATCAGACATGAACAGTAGCACATCATGTTAGTACCATACAAAACCACCACAAATTTAGGCACTTTATCAAAGAAAAATGTTCAGAAATACTGTAAATGAGGTCGAGTCTTCTGCCATACCCTGCAAAGGATTCTGCTGGTCCAACTTATATACACTAAGTGTCAGATTAAGCAGAACATGAGCCCTCCACACTAACCTTGCTAAGGAAACAGAACAGATCCCCTCACTTACAACCACATAAAACCTGATAGATAGCAAGAGTTCTCTTTAACTGCTGAGAGGGACCCAGTCCAAGAAAGATAACTACTTAGGATTTCCAAGTGGCATTGTTTTCTGTTCTCTGCATTTCTTACATGGATTGGGTTTACACACCCTGGATTCCTGGTTGTATGTCTAGATACCAGAACTGGCTGCCTGGCTCCCACAGCACATTCTGTCTTTGCTGCAATGAAAATGACTGCAGCATGAACAGTATTTTCATCAACTAAGAATTTTCAAGGCTTGTCTGCTTTGAACATGCCATCTTTCTGGCTGATAGAAAATCAGAAGCATGGACACATCAGGCCACTGGATCAGAGCAGGTGCCATGAAAGGGTATGGCACCTCTGGGGTCAATGATGTCCCAGCTTTATGTGGGTAAAAGCAACAAGATCAAGTTTCCACAGAAGGTGAATGTACAGTAAACATAAATTTGTCAGTGTCCACTATCATTAGAAAAGCTTTGTCCTCATACTGAAAGCCTTTAGAATAATAATTCTTAAACTGACCACAAACTGGTCACATGGCAGACCCTTTCTAGAAGAAATAAGGATGTCATCCAATATGCAGTTCCCTGCACCCAGCCCGGCCCACGACATGGCAAGGTCTCCATGTCTTATCAGCTCCTCCTTGAAGTGCAGGTGCTCTGTTAAAGGTCTTCTCGTTTCTTTCCAGCTCGATTGCCTTCCTTGGAAGCCCATGATTTTGGATCTCCTTCCTTCTTTTTGCCCTTCTCTTGTTTTGTTTTATTTTTCTCTTTGCTTCCTCCTCCTTTGCCAGGGTACACCTGTCCCTCTAGAGTGACATCAGCACATCTGTCTTGACTGATCAAAAAATCCTTGATCTCCCAGGCATAGCTCCCATCACGAAGCATGAAGATAGCACGATCTGATCCCACGATGAACCTGACAGAGATGTGATCAGACAGTTAGCATGTACTAGCAAGGTACTAATGGGTCAGAGTGATTCAGTGGCACGTGACCAAGAGAAATAACTTATTACACGTTCTACATGAATACAGGGCCTGGTAGCTATGAATATTTAATGTCTGAGGATACCAGTTTGCCAAACTATTAAATACTCTGCTTGGTTATAAACAGCAGACACTGGGCATTCCTTTGAGACATGAGTAGATGCTTCTGTCGTTATGGGAGCAATAAGGAAAGCTCCCTAGCATGTTTCAAAGGTGGCACACGGTGCTGCAGAAGTAGGGATGAGGCAAGGAGGAAGCATCCATTGGCATTTGTTTTATATTCTGAAGTGCCACTTCCATTTCTGTTTAAAGTTCAGAAGTGTCCAGTTACAGTGTTGTTTGGAAAAGGCTTCTGCTGATAAACCACTGGCTTAGAGCAGGTCATAAAAGGCCCTGTAGGATCCAACAGGGCACTCAGAAACTAGACAGAGATCCTAACTCGGAGTTAACAGTAAGCAACCCAGCTCATCCACACCTGACAGGAACCAAGGAGTGAAGAGGAACAGAATGGAATCTGGGAGGACCACTAGCATGGCTGGTGGGCACAATCTCTCCATTCTAGAGGGACTACCCCACATCTACTTTTACCACTCCACAGAGACCCATCACTGCCTGTTGCTCTAAGGATCTATTCAAACTAACAGAAGCATTCTGCTGGCCTAGATACTCTGTAAATACTCCTTCAATTCTTTCTCATCACTTTTTATGGACCCAAATTTCAAAACTTATTGAAGGGGAGAAATGCAGACTGTTTATATTTTAGGAGGATACCAGGTAGTGAAAATGGGTCCCTTCACATTAAATTAGTCATCTGTTAGCAACCCAGTGCAAACTCTATGAACATATCTATACTTAAAAGCACTCTCCATTGAGGAGAGATTTCCAGAAGCAGCAAATTGTGAAGCTTGCTTGACTGTCCCCTTAAGAGGTGAAGCCATACGATTTTTAAAGTCAGATACAGTAAAAGCTAAAGGTTCAATGATAAATAAAATTTAAAGTGAGATATTAAACAAAAACTTACTTTGATTAATAATGAATGCTTTTTTTTTCATTTTTTCAATGTTGATAGACCTTTATTTTATTCATTTATTTATATGTAGTGCTGAGAATTGAACCCAGTGCCTCACGCATGCTAGGCAAGTGCTCTACCATGAGCCACAACCCCAGCCCTGAATGCTCTTTTTTAAAGAAAAAAATTTATGTAAATTTAAAATAAATCTTAGACAGGAAAGGTCTACATCCCTTGGGAAGAATGCCAAAAAAGACACACTGCTGAACCCTCAGAAAATGCCCCAGCACAGCCTCAGATTTTTGTTTTACAAGTTGTTGGTGGGTTTTTTTGTTGTTGTTTGTTTGTTTGTTTGTTTTTACCTCTGGACATCGTAGTTGGCATTGAACAGACTGCCCTGCCACAGGCTGGTGATCTCCTCTGTCTCCTTCTCAGTGGGGCTCCCCGATACAGTGACAAACATCATCAGAGTCTTCCCTTTTTTAGTCATCTTTAATATACTTTCTGGCTTGCCTGGGTCTATCTGTGAGAAGTCAACAGGTGCTGAGGGTCGCTTGTGCTCTGGGAGATCTCCTTCTTCTATGTCGTCATCTTTCTAGCAGGACGGGGAAAAGCATCAAATCTGTCATCAGAAACTTGCTTTTCAACTGGCATAGGCACACATATCAAAATATGATGTCAGAGGCAGCCATACTACCTGAAATCTCAGTGTTTTCCTTTTAACTTAGCTTATGAGCAAAGTTGAAGTTTCAGATGGTACTTACTACCCATCACCCTAGGTTACCACTCACAGTGAGCCCCATGTGATGAGTTTCCACAGCCTTTTTACTCTCAAAGAATCTACTTAGATTATAAAAATGGCCAATTCCTGGATGATTGTACAATGAAATACAACCCAACAATGCTGATACTACCCAGTATCAGCAAATACTGATACATACAACAAATCTCGAATATACTAAATGACAGAAGCCAGGCACAAACTAAAATATACTATCTGATACCATTTATTTAAAGTTCAAGAACAGGCAAAACTAATATAGGGTAAAAGAAATCAGAACAATGGATGCCTCTGGGAGGGGGATAGGAGGTGACTTTGATTGAGAGGACCACAAGGAAACTTTCCAGGGTGAGGGAAATATTCTACATTTTGACAGGGTGTGGATTTCCTAGATACACCCTTTATTCGAACTCAATACCATATGCTTAAAATCTGCATTTCACTGTACACATTAAATTCTAGCTACGCTTGTTTTTTGCAGTGGTATAAGTTCTACCAATTTTGAAACCACCTTCTGTCAATTCTAGGCTTGAGCAAAGTTATAAACATATTGACAGTAACAATAGCTGGGTTCCTCACTTTTAGAAAGGAAGTCAAAATATGGAAGGAGGAAGAATGTAACTTATGGTGTTAGGCTGGAAACAGAGGAAGAGAAGAAACTTGTGACTTTTAATAGACTGACAGGTTAATGGGTAAGTGAATGGATAAAAATATTTAAAAGAAGTAGGGTTCCTTGGAGAAAAAGCTTATTACAGAAAGGAAAATAGAAGAGAAGCCTAGAATATCTTCCTGCATCAGAAAGCAAGAGTGTTCCACTAATTACAAAATATGTCAAAATGACAGACACCAACTTGAAACAGCTCTCATGAGCCAAATATGGAAGAATGTGAATATCAAAATAAATAATAGTAATTGTAAAGCTCGCAAAAAGGCGGCGGGTGGCCAAAAGGAGTAAGCTCACCAGGCGGGTTCACCAGAGTCAGACAAAAGTAGTGGCTTGAGATTTACTGGAGTCTGTGTCCCGGGCGAAATCTCCAGCTCCCCGGGGTGAAAGTCGGGGTGGGAGAGCCAGAAGTCGCACATGGCTTTGGCTGCTCAGGGTTTTTATACAGAGGAAAGGGGTCAAGGGTCCTGCCCAGGAAAAGGTGGACCCAAGGTGGTTGTCAGGGTCAGCAGGTCTGCCTCATTGGTCACTTCTGGCACAGTGTGTTGCTAGGTGACTGTGCTCCCTCCCCCTGCAGCCACCCAATTCGACCTGACAGTAATGACTTATAACTCCCCAAGTAAGATCCATTAAATACATACTGATAGAAGGAATGAATGTACTAACAGTAGAATGCCTACTACTACATAGAACATAGATCAAAAGACAAATTTAAAAATACTTAAAAGCAGGAAGCAGGTTCCTAGAACCAAGGAAGCAGCTTCCTTGAAGAAAAGGCTAGTACCAGTAACAAGGAGAAATGATTTACTGATTGCTAGACTGATGGTATAATATGGATGAACCTTGAAAATATGCTGAGTGAAAAAAAACATATAGACACAAAGACTATATGTTCTATGATTCCATTTATAGGAAATGTCTAGAACGGAACAAACCTTTTAGGACAGAAAGATTAGTGTTTGCCTAGGGCTGGCTGAGAACCTGGGGGACTGGGAGAAAATGGGGAAGGAATGACCAAGGCTTTTGAGGGGAGAAAAATGTTTTAAAATTGTGGGGATGGTTGCACAACTCTCTGAATATACTAAAACCACTGACATAGTGAGGGGTGTATGCCTGCGAATTTTATCTCAATAATTTTTAGTTTCACCTAAAAATCTAAACTAACATGAAACAAAAGCTCTTATCACTCTTACTGGGTCCTCTGAACAACTCTCTGAGGGACCAAGGCTAAAGACTTTGGCTCATACTATATTATAGTAAAAACATTTTAATAAAAGGTAAGAATGGAAGAATTCTATCCCAGTGCTTGAAGGTGAGCTACAGAGACACTGGACCTGGGATCGTGGTTCAGCTCCACAGAGTCAGTTTTGTGGGTGAGGTTGCTTATCCCTCTGGGCCTGTTTCCCCATCAACAAAATGAAGAGCAGAACCAAGCAACCTGAGCCTCAGCAGTGACAACACACAGTACCCCAACCTCTGAGCCTCAGCAGTGACGACACACAGT
>JAJEJO010005818.1:197865-247112 GCA_020662805.1 Glaucomys volans | reverse complement strand
CCCAACCTCTGAGCCTCAGCAGTGTGACGACACACAGTACCCCAACCCTCTCAACTACGCCACCCTCTGGACTGATCCTTTCTTCCTTATTTTGCTTTGAAGGTGTCACTGATGGTGACCTGTAGACAGAAGCATAGGCCATGTTGTCAGAGGGGATCTGGGTTCAACTCCCTGCTCCAGCACTCAAGCTCTGAGGCCGTGGGCATATTGCTTAGCCCATAAGAAAATAACTTTCCTCACCTGTAAGGGAAAATGGATGGTAATAACATCCTGAGGTTGGTTTGGGGGATTTAATTACAAAAGCAAGCAGTCCTCAGTACAGGCTGGCTATCACTCTGTTCACTTATTAGGCCCTGGTAATGCGGCCTCCAACAAGTCACCCTATGGAAATTAAACTCTTCAAGTCACAGAGTTCCTTGTTGCCAAAACCCCAAGCTGTTTCAGTCTTCATTCTACCCTCTTTCTATAACATCTGTTATAGCCTCCATAAAACTCCCTTAGGAAAAAACAACAACAACAACAAAAACCTTTGGGCTGGGGATTTGGCTCAGTTAGTACAGTGCTTGCCTTGCATGCACAAGGCCCTGGGTTCAATCCCCAGCACTGCAAAGAAACCAAAAATAAACAAAAAGACTCCCCTAGACTTCAATTTAGTTTAATATACTACAATATTTGTATTTTTAATCAACTCAACTAGTCACAAGCAGCACTTCCTTTTTAATAAAAATACAATCAATCATAAGTCTAGTACATACAGTATGGGTAAGAATTGCTTCAAGAAATTTTAATTTGGAAAAAAGAAAGAAATTCAATTTCCATTTTATAAGTCTTTTGTGTTTTGGTTACAGAAAAAAAAAAACATTGAAAATCCTAGAAACAGGCAACTGTCCAGTTCCTTTCTGGTTGGTGCACTCCCAGTTTACCTCAGGGTCATCTGTTCTCAATCCTTACCCTTAGGCAGGGCTGGGACTTGCTGACAAGTCAGGCACTCCCCTGATCACAGTCCCCACCTTGCCTCCAGGCCAGTCTTGCATTTTCAATTGGCTTCCCTAAAGTTCCACTACTGTTTGTCAAAGTCAATAGCCACAAAGCTGAACTCTACAAATCCTTTTCTTCTTCTCATGGTCCTTGATAAAAATAATAGCTACTATGTCTCAGGTACGTTAGCATATATTATCTCCAACCTTGGTAATAATCTACAAATTATCTACTGAATGTATTAGAAGAATAGAGGATAAACAATTCACACATCCCTATTTACCTGACCATAAAATGAAATAACCCCTATTTTTTTTTTTTTTTTTTACACCAATTGGGACTCAGCATTAGTTCTAACACAATGAAGTTCTCAGCCTCTCCCCACGCACCAGAGGTACAGGCCTCATTGAGAGATTCCCAAGAGTGGGGAAGAAGTGGGGGTACAGATTTAAGGATCTGGGAAAAACCACTTTCTACAAAAAAGCATCCACAGATGGATATGCTCTCCTATAGAAAAATCAGCGACAAATTTGAAACTTGGACAGCTTGCTATTGTGATCTTGGGCAAATTAACCTGTAGAGGCCTTAATGTAATCACTCAGAAAACAAGTGCTTCTTATTAATGTGGTGAGAGAATTAAATGAGATAAAGCGTATCAGCCTTCATATTTTCTCCCTGTTCATGCATCCTAAACTTTAATGACCTACTACTATTCCTAAAGTTTAGCCCTGATACTGACACTCCCCTATTCAAAAACCTTCAACAGCTGAACATTCATTCCAGGGTATATTCCAAAAGTGCTTAAAAGTACAACTAAGACAATGTAGTAACTTGGGGGAAATGCTTATATCACAGCAGAAGATGAAGAGTAAAAAAATCCATCTTATGATTGTTATAAAAATTATATATGCATATCGTAGGGCACTACGAAACATGTTATGGATGATTAAGTATAAACATTTCAATATTTTAATATTCCAGTAATACAACTTTTCATACACATCAGATCCACATATTTTCTTCTAAATAAAGTACAAACCCTGTAACATTTGAGACTTTGCATGGCCTGGTTCCTACCAATTCCCACCTACCTTTCCGCTCTTACCTCTTATTACTTTGCTTCAGACATGGTCTGCTCCAACTAACCCAAGTTAATTAGGATAGCTACTGACTACTGAGACAGCACCCTTCTAGGTTTTCCCAGTTAATTCTTGTAGCCACTTTGAGATGGGCACTATTGACACTTGCATTTTGCAGAAGAGGAAACTAAGGCACAGAGAGGTTCCTTACCAGTTCAAATTCACAAGTGGAATAAACCCAAGCAAGCAGTCTAACTCCAGAGCTTAGGCTGTTTATCTTTACATGACTCTGCCCAGTTCCCACATCTCATCCTCAGCTCACGTTACTGTTTGAAATGTCCTCCCACACTTTCCTTAGCCTAAAATGAGACTGCCCCCACATTTTCCTAGGTCTATCTAAAATGCCATTTCCTTCATTAGGCCCTCTGAGATTACTGCAGCACTTTCTTTTTATAGCATTCAGTCACATTTACTTTGCATTATGGTTATTTTTGTTATCTACTGTTCCTGATGGATCCTTTGTTCATCACTGTAGCACCCTCTTCATCTAGCTCAGCGTATTTCCAGGGCAAGATTTCTCATGAGATGATGTTCTCATTCTAGCAGATCAAAAGGCTTTATTTCCTAGAATCCAAAATAGACAGGGAGACTGCAAGGGAAATGAGAAGGGAAAGTTTCCTCTTCATCAGGGTATGACATCTACCCCAAACTTTTCATCAGTTGCAAATGTGAAAACATAAGTCTGCTTTGTTTTAGTCAAATGCATCAGGTGGTGTTTTAAACTCATGTCTGAAAGTATTCGTCCTCTCCCCACAACACATTAGATGTAGAAAGAATCTTAGAAGCCTTTGGTAGAACCTCCTCATTTTGTAGAGAAGGAAACTGAGGCCCAGAAAGGAGACATGCCCTGCCCAAGATTACACAGTGAGTAGAAACCCAAGTTTCTCACTCCACTCTCCCAGCTGTGCAAATCGAGGACAATACAACCACTTTTGGAAAAGAAAAAAGCGAATGTTTTTTTGTCACCTTACATGCTTATTCTCACTCCCTGTAATTGCACAGTCCAGTGCATCCAAATAACAAATGAGAAAACTTACTCTCACGAAACCAGTCATTGCTCCTTTAAACAAAGATGATTCCACGTTTGCGAGCCATTAGCTTTTGCTACTTCCCCACCACCACCAATAAAATAAATCCCACAAAATTACAAAAATGTAAAATCATAAAGTCTACGGATTTAGGAGACAGAATAACTATTAGAGATGAAATAACCTGATTTAAAAATAATCATCTCCACAAGCCCCTTAACCCGACCCGCTCACCCCGGGAACAGTGGGAAATGGAGGAAACACTCTTCAGGGGTACAACCAAAAGGGCTCTCCCGGTTTGCGGAGCTCACTGACCACATCAACGCAGAGGTCACCAGGCCAGAGAAGGGGAAAGTAGGGCTGGGCACTAAGTGACCTGTGACGGTGGCCCGCGGAACGGCGGCAAGTGGTGAGGACCTTGGGACAAGAGGCCTGGATGGGGGTCGCAGACCGCGAGGAAGAGAGGCCAGGGGGTCAGGGTGGTCTGAATGGATTAGGAAGGACTCGTGACGCTGGAGAGGTAGGAGTCAGAAGACGCCGAGACGGGCAGGCGGGGAGGACAGGGTGGGTGGGAGCGGACCCGGGATAGAAAGGAACCGGGTCGTGCACACCACGGACCTCCCACTGCTCCAGAAGACGCGCCATGTCCGCATCGTTGTAATCTCGAATGTCCTTCTTCTTCCGCGGAGGGGAAGCCTCGCCGGGCGTCCGGGTCCGGCTATCGGCAGTGCAGGACCCCAGGGGAGGAAGCAGCAGCAACAGCAGCAGATCAGAGGCGCAAAGAAGGCACAGGGCCGCGCGCGCCCAGCCGGAGGCCGCCATCTTCGCCGCGCACCGGAGCGCCGCGCCCCCGGCCCCGCCCCTGATTCGTCACCCATACGACCACGCCCCACGCCGGCTCCGCCTCCAGCCCCGCCCCGGCGCCCAGGTCCCGATGCCCGCAGGGTCCTGGTGCCCCGCCCCGCTCCCCGCGTACCCGAGCCGGCCCCGCCCAGCACCCGCCTCAGGCCCCGCCCCCGCGGACGCAGGCCCCTGTGGCTCCGCCTCGCGACCCTCGCTAGCCTACCGCTCCCCGCCCCGTCCCAGTGCCTCCAGCCCCACCTCCGGAACCCCGCCCAGCTCCTCCTCCCCGGTCGGCCTGGTAGGGTCGCACCCTGGCTGCACTTTCTCGTTCTCAGTCAGAGATCCAAAAGTTCCCTCAGGGCCTCCAGGAACTGCCACACAGCTTCCAGCAGATCCTCAGCTTTCGCCTGTGAAATGAGTTGGAACTGGGAGTTCTGCAAGTTGCCCCAGGCTCTAGTAAAGCCCATCTTGGGGGTCAGTTACCCTCAGTCTCCCGGTATTTCCTCTGACAGGCAGTTAAGAAGTTAGTGAAGTTAGGGCACCTATTTTCAGGGGTCATTGCTTTGTTGTTCAGTTTCAGATGTTTCAGTTCAACCAGCTTTCAATTTTACTGTTATCTCCTGAATTCGAAGTTGTTTTTCAAATCATTAATTTTCATTTGTTTAAAATGAAAGATGTTAAAATGTTTAAAATGTCTCCTGATTTCAGCCTATTACTGTGACTCTAATCTATTTCAAGGCTGAATCGTGCTAATTTTTGTTTCTTCCTTAAGATTCTGGTCAGAGATATGTTAAAATTCCACAAGTTTTAAATGGCTTTCTACTGATTTCTTTTGATTTTTGTTTTGTTTTGTTTGTTTGTTTTGGAACCAGGGATTGAACCCAGGGGCACTCCACCACTGAGCCACATCCCCAGCCCTATTTTGTATTTTATTTAGAGACAGGGTCTCACTGAGTTGCTTAGGGCCTCGATAAATTGCTGAGGCTGGCTTTGAAATGGCGATCCTCCTGCCTCAGCCTCCCAAGTGCTGGGATTACAGGCGTGCTCCACCACACCTGGCTTAAATTTTTAATTACACAAGAAAACATGAAAGTAGTGTAGTTGTTTTAATGTTCAGAGATTAGACTGGGAATATAGCTCAGTAATAAAGGTTTCCCTGTCCTACATGAGGCCCTGGGTTCCAGCCCCAGCACCACCGGAAAAAAAAAAAAAATCCAAACTTTATACAAAGTTTAAATACTGACCCCACAATTCTACTCCACATCAACCAATTATCTTTTGTCACATCTTACATGCATTTTTATAATGTGAATATCAAAGTATCTTATGGCAGCATAGTGTATGAATTGTTAAGCATATAGGGCTCAAGTGTTTTCCACCAAAAAATATGACATGAAGAAGTTTGATTCTTTAGACTTCTGAATAGTATTCTTCAGTATTGTTTACAGCAATAGTTTATTTTCTACTCATGGGCATTTATTACTGGGTTTTTTGTTTGTTCTTTGGTTTTTTTTTTGCTATTACAACAAACCAATTTTTTAAAAAAGTGGCAATAGACTTTTCCTCATGCTATGTAATGGATACAAATACAAGGATACATATAATAGAAACTAATTTTAAAAAAACATTTAGGTAAGATAAAAGGCTTTGTTGTTATTTTCTGTACCAAGGGTGAATTCGCAGGTACTCTACCCCTGAGGTATATTCCCAGTCCTTTTTATTTTTTATTCTGAGACAGTTTCACAAAGCTGCTGAGCCCGGCCTCAAACTTATGATTCTCCTCCCTGGGATTACAATTGTGCTGCACTCTGCCTGCTTGTTTGATATTTCTTTCAGAGAAGCAGGTGGAAATGAAGCATCTCAGGCTGGTATGGTGGTACCTCAGCCACGTGGCACCCAGCCTTCTTTCTCAACCTGCTCCATCATACTGGCCCTGTGGCTTCTATCCTCAAGGTCACCACAAGTTCCAGGATGACTACTGGAGCTCTAACCATCAAGATTACATTCAACCAGAGAAGGAAGAAGGAAGCCAAATACAGCATCCCTTTCAATAAGGTCAACTTTTTTGAGGCATCCTATTTGAACACAACATAACACAATCTCACTAGCTAAAGCCTATCTCTACCAAAGAGACCAGGAAATTGTCTTTTAGCTGTATACGTTGTCAGTCAAATAAAATTGGGATTCTGTTATTAAGGTAAACATATGCAGTGGAGGTTGGGAAGGCAACTGGCTAGCAATGTCTGCCTTACCATCCATCTTGGAACCAATGCAGCTTAAACTCTTTCCCTCTGTACTGGGTGTGGATATTCTATACATGCATGTATGTACACAGGTAAGTACAATGACTACTGACATTAAGCAGAAACAATTCATAAGAAAAAGAGGCTTTTCTCTCCTCTTTTCTGAAATCATAGGGGAAAAGTCAAACTTTCTCCCAGGGGCACATTGCTCCACCCGTGGCTTGGAGCTCTGTGCTGGTGCAGTCATGCTAAAAAACATGCACAGCTGTGGTGGATCATGTGCTCTGTTGGGAGGGGTCACCCTGGTCATTCATTTTGCCTGCTGCCAAGTTAAGGTGCAAAAGTGCTGGGATTCTTGGCCTATAGTATCTGGTTATAGAGAACAAAGGTCATTGAGCCTTTGACAGAAATTGTTGGGATTGAATAAGTTTTAGGGCTACTTTCATCCCTGAGGATTTTCTTTACTAATAACATACCATTAACCAAGAATCAGGTGAGGCACTGATGCAAAGATGAATACAATAAGGCCCTTGCTTTTGGAGGATTTTTTTAAAAAATTAATTATTAATTTTATTAATTAATTGTTTTTCTTGGAGATTTTGGACTGGTAGAGGAGATAAATAATCTGTAGTGAATCCAAGGCAGATTATAGGAGGTCAGGGCCTGAAGGGTTGATGTGATGATGATAATAATATGCCTATTTTAATAAGAGGAAATTCTGGGTTTTTTTAGAATTACATAATTTATCTGAGGTCACATAGATAGTACAGCTGCAGGGCAAAAAGTGGAGCCCAGGCATATGGGACAATGAGGTTTTCTGTGCTGTCTTTCTTCCAGTGGCATCATCTGGGTTAATAAGTGAGGCAATCGGCACAGTCACTGGGAGCCATATGGAAAATGAATTGAAAAGGGTCTGGAACCAGGAGCATTCAGATGGGGCCAGAGTCTGAACCAGGTCTGAGGCCGTACACTACAGGGCTGGGAAAGAGAATTGTGAAGTGCAAGAGGTCATGTGGCCATGGCCTAAAAAAAGCACAGGCCTCTCTTACTCTGGGGTTAATACTAACCCTACCTCTAAAAGGAATAGAGACAGTAAATGGCAAAACTGAATCTCAGATCTAATTAGTGTCCTAATCTGGGCTCATCCTGGCTTGTGTCCATCACAGCAGAGGAGGGGGAAATAAGAATTTCTACTACTATCTAAATCAGGCAGGGAAGACTTTCAAAATATTGAAAAACTTGATGCACAATTACCAATTAATCAGAACTGAGGCCTATGACCTGAGGGTGGGGCTCTTATATCAAATATTAACTCTCTAGTGGACTGAATCATGGGAAGGTTGTAGGAGGGGCCCAGGAGTTGGGCTCAGGTGAGGATGATGAGAGTGGAATGAGGTAACCACCACATACAAACTGTGCCCTGCTGTCGTTTCATGAATGTACATCACTTTCTGACAACTACTGAATAAACGTTGTGGGTAGCCAGATGTTGGTTCAAAGAAAAGAACACTTTTTTTGCCAGGAGGTTTAACAAATGAATGAATTCTATGAAAGATTATTGATGACCACTAGGTGTGGGAGAGAGAAGTGTATCAAGTCCTCCCCTTAACTAGATGAGAGAGTTTTGGAGAGACAGGTATGCCAAGAGTTACAAATACAAGCTGCCAATAGTCACATTGAAGCTGTGCAGACAGCACAATAGCCCAAAGGGGCAGAAGTGTCAAGTCTGTCTGAAGGACCAGACAGGCTCCATGGAATCTAGTCAATCTGTAGTTACTGACCACAAGGCACTCTGAGCACTTCTGTGCCAGACACCATGAGACATATCAAAACATGGTCAGTCATGATTAGTGTTAAGGGTCCAAGGTGCCTGAATCTTAGTTCCTCTCTTCTCCAAGACTATAAATGATAGAAAATACATCCAAAGATCATTGGCCAGTAGCAACCTTCACCTCCATGTAGGGTACTATAGTAATAACTGAAGAAAATTCCAGATCTGCCAGAATCTTGGGATCTGAATGCTCAGGTTTTTCTGCCAAAGCAGAACTGGTGCTACACACAAGACTCCCTCTCACATCGATCTTCTGATGAACAAAGATGTAGCAGGAAAGGAGGGAGGGAAGGAGGAAGGCAGGAAAAACATGGGACTGATGGATGGGGTCCTGCCCAGCTGGATAGGAACAAAATAGGCCACAGAGCAAGAGGATGTGCCAGGTAAGGACATGACCAGTTATTCTGCTCCTTAGGGACCCAGCAGCTCTCATCCATCATCTATGGAAATGTCTGAAATAGGAAAAAGAGGGATAGGAACATATTCTTCAGACAGAAATTCCTATCCTTTAGAAGAAATATTGAAAGGAAGATAAGGAGTGATGGTTGGATAAGTGTAGAAAGATTACTTGAAACTGAATGGGCCCATCTATGAGCACAAACAAAACAGGGCAGCTCTGTTCCAAAGGAAAGGTACATTAAGGCAGGGACCGCTCCCTTCTGACCACCAGATGGCGTTGTAGAACATACGTAGCTTGGTTGGTATAACATATGCAGTCTTGGATGCAGTGTGAATGTTAGGTATCGAAATTCAGAATACAAACAATATTGCGAAAAGAAAGGAAATTCTGATATATGCTACCACATCAATGAACCGTGAAGACATACTAAGTGAAATAAGCCAGACACAAAAGGAAAAATATGATTCTACTTACATGAGGTATCTAAAATAGCTGAATTCCTGGAGACAGGAAGTTGAATGAGGATTGCTAGGAGCTGGGGGGGGGGGGAAGAATGGGGAAATATTGTTCAATGGGTACAGAGTGTGACTCTGGGAAGATGAAAAATTTCTGAAGATGGATGATGGTGGTTGTTAGCAATGGCACATGCTTGCAATCCCAATGACTAGGGAGGCTGAGGTAGGAGGATTGCAAGTTTAAAGTCAGTCTTGGAAAGAAACTTGGCAACTTAGATCCAGTCTCAAAAGAAGGGCTGGGGATGTAGCTCAGTGGTAGAGCACGCTTGGATGCAATCCCCAGTACCACGAACAAAACAAAACAAAACAATGCTGTCCATACTGTTCTCTTATACCTGCCTGAACTCCAGATGGTTAATGCTCCCTCTAAAACAGGCAAGAGGAGGAAAAGGATGTTGCTTCAATCCTGCCTGTTTCAATCTCTGTCATTTCTACTTTGCTGCCCAAATCTTCAACTAGTTCTTGCTTTGCATCTTTCTCATTCACTAATGTCTAAAAGCATGGGACTTGACCCAGTACTGAGGATACATTCTAGAAACCAGACCACTTTCTGCACAGTCCCAGCTCCCTCCTGTCTGCTCCATTTACCTTCTCCCATTCAACCCTCACTTCACATATTTTCAGCTTTCTTCTCTAAATCGACATCCATTTTAGTGAAAAATACTGCTTAGTCTGTTCAAGCAGACAAAACACATTAGATGGTAAATTTATAAACAACATAACTGTTTCTCACAGGATGGGAGGCTAGGAAATCTAAGATCAAGGAACTTGCTGATTTAGTACCTGATTTAGCCCATTACTCACAGATGGCGCTTTGTTGCTGTGTCCTCATAAGAAAGAAGGTAATAATTTCCTCAATCCTCTATTATAAGGGTGCTAATCCCATTCAGGAGAGTTCCACCTTCTTAACTTAACCACCTCATGAAGGCCCCATCTCTTATCAGTATCACACTGGTGATTAAATTTCAACATATGAATTTAGGGGGGTACATATTATATACTTTGCATAGTACCTTTGGTTTGTATTTAATCTAAAAGGAGAATTAGGTTGGGTGCTGTGGTGCACACCTGTAATCCCAGCAACTCAGGAGGCTGAGGCAGGAGGATCACCAGTTCAAGACCAGCCTCAGCAATTTAGTGAGGCCCTGAGCAACTTGGTGAGACCCTGTCTCAAAATAAAAGATTATAAAATGGGGGGTGGGGCTAGGGATGTGGCTCAATGGTAAAGAACCCCTGGGTTCAATCCCTGGTACCAAAAACAAAAAGAGTTAGGGGGGATAACAGGTGGAATTTGTGTCTAGGAATAGACACAAACAAGCCCTCAACTATTCATCCAATTAGACTCAAATATGCTATAGCAACAAACAAACCTTAACTCTCAGTGGCTTCACACAACAGAAATTTACTTTGTACTTATATTACATGTCCAGTGCAGTTCTGGACAGGCTGCTCCACGTAGTCACCTAGGTTTGTGGAGGTCCTACCAACAAGAACAGTCTCCTCAATAGTTACTTCAGACTGGCTTTCCATTGCCTTGGCTTGGAAGCAGTGTGCACATTTCCACTTTCACTGTATTTGTGAGAACAAATCATTTGACCCTGCCTACCAGCAACTGGAATGTTTGGTAGGCCTTACCATCTCTACTATAGTTTCTTTACTCTTGTGTTCTCACTGTACAAAAAGTAAAATTGGGATTATTCGCTCCCTTTTCTAGACTCTACTCTTAACAGGTAGAAGTTTCATATTACTTATTTTGTAACTTTGATGTCTAGTACAGAGTTCAGCATTTGGCAGGTGCTGAGTGTTTGTGAACTGAATGAATGATGGCAGAAAGAAAAGAAGTCAAAGGAAAGTAGAAGCAATAACCTAGAAGGATCAGTTTAGGAGCTGCTTTATCTGAGAAATGAAGCAAGAAGGGCCAAGAAAACTATCCTATCAATTTAAAAAGCAATACCAAACCTTGTGGAATAGTGGGACATTCCCTTTGTAGCACAGCTCATTGTTGGGTATGAAATATCCAGTGATAATAACAAAACAGACTGCACAATAGAAGGGAAATAAGACTCCAGGAATGCCAATTGGCTTTGGAAAAAATTCCGATTCCAGAGCAGTTTCATGAATAAACTAGGCATAGGGAAAATGATTTGACTTCTCTGGCATAAGTTTTTAGAGCTAAGAAGGGCTAAGTTGGGTTACCATGTTAAGAATATGATTTGTCCAAATGTTTTTCCCTTGTACAAAAGTAGAGTGGATTGACTCCACAGAACTGGTCTTTCTTTAGACCAGCTACTGGTCTGCTAAGAAAGACCAGTTCTTTTCTTTGCTATGAAAGAACTGGTCTTACATTTGTTTAGAAAGTTATCAGTTTTATCAAGTCAGTTTGCAAAAACAGTTCATCTAGATTCTCCAAGGCCACTTTCAGCTGTAAGTAGGGTGGCTGTCCATCCAAGCCTGGACCTGTTACTTCTGTTAAGTTATTAAAAGTATATCTCACAGTTCACTCTCCAAACTGTTTGGGCTTGGATGATAAATTTAAGTCCATTCTAGTTACAAGTAACAAGCTAGGGGTGGGGTGGGGAAGGTGACCTGGAGTCCTAGGAAAGAACAGAGGAACAAAGGTTTCTATTGGCTTTCATACCCAGTGCATGCTGGGCAGAGCACCTAGAGGGGTTCAGGACTACTCCGAGTAGGCCCTTAGATGGGAGGAAAGTCAGGTGTTCTAACCACTTCCTGCAGAATAAGGTGCAGTTAAAGCAAGAGAGGGATGGGGAGGGCTCCTCATCCAGCCATTTTCTGTCTTCCTCACCTAGGAAGTCACTCATTTAAGGCACCTGACCATGTTTCCCTAGCTATAAAACAGATAATGTTTACCTCCAAAGGGTGTCTCTCTTATTTAACAATGGCTGTTATTACCCCCATTATATGGACAAAGTTATTTAAGGCCAAACTATGCTGATCAAGGCCCACAACAATTCTAACAGCTACTATTCATGAGCTGAGTGCTCAAGCAGTCAATGCCCATATCTGACTTCAAGAAAACAGATACTTGGAGAGATCACAGAACACATAAACAGTTGGGAAAGGACTGAGCCTGGAAGGAGGGTTCAAAGCCTGCTGACTACTTAGAGTATATTTGGTTGGAGAGTGTGAGAGTATCTGCACAGCCCCCTGCCCTCCTGTTGGGACTCCATATCCAGTGCTCTTTTCTTTTCATCACCCCACACAGCCCACTGTGGAAGAGCTCAAAACAACACAAAGGGCAGAAGGAAAGCTTGGAAATCCAATCTAAGTCCCACAAACCGAGATGACTGGACTCCAGCAAATCACCAGGGGATCACACCGAGTGGCCTCCCCTCTAACCCAGAAAACAGGTCACCTTTTTAGACTTGCTTCCTTGGCGGGGAGAAGCATGGAGCCCCGGGTCTGGCTAAGAGCTTACGTAAGGCCAAGGCCAAGCGGCGGCTGCGCCCCGATCTCCCGAGGGTGTGCGCAGAGCCCCTGGCCGGGTAGCCCTTCCCCAGCCCGTCCGCTACCCAGTCTTTCCGCCGGAACCCAAGGGCGGCCCGGGACCACCAGCCCCAGGTCCGCAGCTGAGCGCTGGGCGGCGGCGTCCCCCGCAGCCACCCAGCTTCCCGGGGGAGGAGCAGCGCATCGCGCAAGCATCCGGGAGCGGCGGAGGGGGCGGGAGGAAAGGCGAGAGGAGGAAGCGGGATTTAAACGAAAGGCGGTGACGCCACACAAAAGATTTCTATAGGCTCCGGGGAGGTTACGGCGAGGTGCGGCGGCGGTGAGCCGGGGGCGAGGCGCGGCTGGGCAGAGGGGAAGCCTCCGGCGGCCCCGGCGGGCGGGCACCCACGGCCGCGCTCCGAGGTTAAGCCGCGCGCGGAGAGGAAGCGGGTGTTTTCCCCTCGCCTTTCGGTCCCCGCCCTTCCTTTCAGTTTCTCCGCGCTCGCTCGGAAGTTGGTGGTTGACGGAAATGGCAGGAGCCGGGGCCCCGGCTGGTGGCCACGGCGCCAAGGGGACCTTCTGAGTCGGCTCGTCAGCCGGGTAGACGCGCGCAGCTGCATCAGATGCGCGGGGCCCGGGGCCTCGGGAGATCTCAGCCGCTGCGGGCCCAAGACGAGAGGGCACCAGGGATGGATTCGCGCCGACAGCCAGCAGCGGGCCGCCGGGCGCGCGGTCCGGGAGGGCGTGCCGCCGCGGCTCCCGGCCGTGCGCTGTGAGCTGCCAGGCGGGAAGGGCCGCCGCGGAGCCGAGCGCACCCGGGCGTGGCGGGCGAGAACGTGAGCAGGGCGGCCGCTGCGCGCAATCAGTGCAGGCTCCCACCCGGCTCTGACTCGGCGTGGCCGCGACAGCGCGACCACACCCTCGGCCTTGCAGCAGCCGCCGGCGCCGCTTCCAGAGAGCGCGAGGTAGGAGATGTGCCCCGGGCGGCTGTGCCTTCCCGAGTGCCAGTCCGGGCAGCCGTCGTGGAGAAGTACCGCCTGGCGGGGTCACGGCGCCTGAAGCCCACGTGCGCAGCCGAACCCAAGGTGGCCTGTAGCGTTGCGGCGGCTGACAGCACAGCTTGCCGGAGCCGCTGCCCGCGCTCCTCCCGGAGGAAAGGATTTTGATTTCAAAGAAAGGAAGGAAGGAAGGACAACTCCCAGCTTCCCTGTCCCGCCCTCTCCGCTCCGGCGGCCAGGCCAGGCCATGCCCAGGAAGGCGGCAACGGCCCAGCAGAAGGGACTTTCCTGGCAGCATCTCGGCAAGGAGCGCGGACTGTGAGTTTGTTCTGCCGCGGTTCATGCTTCCTGCAAGCCTTCTAGGAGGCCGAACGCCGCAGCCTCTCCTCACACCCCAAAGAGCCTCCAGTGTTCTCTGGCCTTCGGGCTCGCCCGACACTGCCCGGGCTCCGGCCGCCGCAGCCCAGTGCCCTCTGCCCGCGGCGGTGGATGGCATGATGGTGCGGGGAAGGCACCGCGGCCTTGGCCAGCTGAGTCGCGGGGGCGGCGGCAGCGGCGGTGGTAGTGGGCTCCCCAGCGGCATGCCAGTGCCCCCCGGGCGTGATGGCTAGCGGCAGCGCTGGGAAGCCCACTGGCGAGGCGGCTTCTCCGGCTCCTGTGAGCGTCGTCGGTGGGGCCAGCTCGCAGCCGCGAAAGAGGCTGGTGTCTGTCTGCGACCACTGCAAGGGCAAGATGCAGCTGGTGGCCGACCTGCTGCTGCTGTCCAGCGAGGCTCGGCCAGTGCTTTTCGAGGGCCCCGCCTCCTCGTGTGCCGGCGCGGAGTCCTTTGAGCAGTGCCGGGACACCATCATCGCGCGCACCAAGGGGCTCTCCATCCTCACCCATGACGTGCAGAGCCAGCTTAACATGGGCCGCTTTGGAGAGGCCGGGGACAGTCTAGTGGAGCTGGGTGACCTGGTGGTGTCGCTGACCGAGTACTCAGCCCACGCCGCCTATCTGGCCGCGGTGGCCACACCAGGAGCGCAGCCTGCGCAGCCAGGCCTGGTGGATCGCTACCGCGTGACACGCTGTCGCCACGAGGTGGAGCAGGGCTGCGCAGTGCTACGAGCCACCCCACTGGCTGATATGACCCCGCAGCTGCTGCTGGAGGTGTCTCAGGGCCTGTCGCGCAACCTCAAATTCCTGACGGACGCGTGTGCCCTTGCCAGTGACAAGTCACGGGACCGCTTTTCGCGCGAGCAGTTCAAGCTGGGCGTCAAGTGCATGAGCACGAGTGCGTCGGCGCTGTTGGCCTGCGTACGAGAGGTGAAGGTGGCTCCCAGTGAACTGGCGCGCAGCCGATGCGCACTCTTCAGTGGGCCCTTGGTGCAGGCTGTGAGTGCGCTGGTGGGCTTCGCCACCGAGCCGCAGTTCCTGGGTCGCGCCGCTGCTGTGAGCGCCGAGGGCAAGGCGGTGCAGACCGCCATCCTGGGTGGTGCCATGAGCGTGGTGTCAGCCTGCGTGCTTCTGACCCAGTGCCTCAGGGATCTGGCGCTGCACCCTGACGGGGGCGCCAAGATGTCGGACCACAGGGAGAGGCTGAGGAACTCGGCCTGCGCCGTGTCTGAAGGCTGCACCCTGCTATCTCAGGCTTTAAGAGAGAGGTCTTCGCCCAGGACTTTACCGCCAGTAAATTCCAATTCTGTGAATTAGCAACACCCGCCCCCCCCCCCCTTCTTCCACCCCCAGGCTAAATGAAGACACTTATTCTCTCCCCTCTCCATTTATACCAAAGAAATCATAGGTGAACCCCATCCCCACCCCCACCAAATTAAATGCCCAAGAGGAATCTTCCAGAAGTCAGGGCCACGCACACAACTCACATGCACCGAAGAGCCCAGGTGTCAAGCAGCCCACACAGGAGTGGGGAACAGAAAATGGGTAATCTGCTGACCGTGGTTTTACCCCTACACCCCACCCCTATCTGTCAACTCAATTTTATTCTTAATTGGGCAGGAAAGAGGTCATGGGTTCATTTCTTTTTTTTATTTTAATTAAAAGAAAGGTTACCTCAGTTTTCACTCCTTAGACATGGATGTAGCTACCTTTTTTTTGTATGTTATTTTTTTTTAAGCAGTCGTGTTGAATTAGGAGTATACTTGGTGTGGAAAGAGTATGACTTTGCCATGTGATTTGCAAATGGGGGGAAGCTACTGTGAGCGTGTTTTATTTTTTAATTTACACCATAGAGTGATTTTTTTCCCCCAATGTCAAGTTTTTACCTTGCATGTACTGGAGTATTTATTTCATCTATTAAAATGTTATGTTTCTCAGATGGCTTTTTGCAATTATTGTTTTTTCAATAATAATTTTGTATGCATTGCGTCATCTAAGAAAGGGACAATGGGAAGGCCACTTTCAGTAATGATGAGGTGGGTTCCCAGTTACCAACTCTTTCTGATTTTTCCTCAAGAATTATTCCTTTGAGCAGCCTAGGATTCATAGACAAATGTATAATCTATTTTGGAGGCAGGTGTCAGGAATAGGATTGATTTATGTATAGTGCTTGAGATGAGCTATTAGTGGGCTTTTTTGTTTTTTTTTTTTTTGCTTATTGCTTCTTATGGAAAGTAATTTCCCTTTGTCTCCACTCATCTTTCCATCATAATGATCTGAGGTTCAGGTCTGATTTGTATTCTGCCTGTCATTTTCAGATAGAAGAACTTCCTAATCCTGTGTGGTCTGCCTTTTCAGGCAGAGGATCTATGAATGGAACTTAGAAAGTACTGTATATCAAGTAAGAGTATTTAGTATCTTTCATGTAGATGGGTCTATTCAAATAAGATCCCCACAGTTTTAGGGGAAAAAAATATACAGGGTTCTAGACTATTTAATTGCAAAAGATGTAATCTGAAAAGGAAGAACTTTTTAGAGTTACAGTATAATTGCAGGCAAAAAACTTATTTTTGTGACCTTGATCTCTAAGATATGCCATGGTTGATTGTATGTTGAAAGAATGCTTTGTTGATTGAAATTTGGAGTATGTTAAGGTAGTTTGTGTATTCTGCAGATATTTAAGGGAATTTTTTTTTTTTTTTGGTAGTAGTGGAATGTATTGTTTTAACAAACCTAGTTAAATGTTGAACATTTTCTTACTAAAAGAATAACAACTTTTATTTACAGTTCTTGAAACCTGGGAGGGCCACATGGATAAAAACTCATGTACTTTAAATTTGTACAGATTACATTTTTTCCTTAGGATTTGTTATGCTTAAACTTTTGCAGTTCCCACAGATCTAAAGAGAATTTTTCACTGTAATACATTAGAGAGAAGAAAGTAATTTTGACTGTTTTATTTGCTTAAATGACTGTGTTTATTGCAAGAATGTGAAATTCAGTGCGTAAATGTCTTTCAACCTGTTTGTATAAGGCTGAGACCATTTTGTTGCTCAAATTTTAAGTTTGAATAAGTAG
Source organism: Glaucomys volans (assembly GCA_020662805.1). Classification (NCBI taxonomy): domain Eukaryota; kingdom Metazoa; phylum Chordata; class Mammalia; order Rodentia; family Sciuridae; genus Glaucomys; species Glaucomys volans. Next base: position 230,237 of record JAJEJO010005818.1, on the reverse strand, counting down.
TAAAGTGGCAGGGTACATACATTTTCATAATAGCCAAGGGGGCAGTTGTTTTTCTTAAGGACCTGGTAGGTTTACACTTTTAAAGTAAAAGATGAAAGTGGCCTTGAATGTTTATTCCCTCCCCCTGTCCTTTTGTAAAATGTATCTGGATCCGGTTCAGGAAGATTTTGCTGGGCAGAGGGAACTCATGTGCCAATGACAAATCTATATGCATATTGAAATTCTTGCTTTATTGGATGTATACAACTAGTGATAGAACCTGTAACCATATGGCTCGTTTGACCTGTGCAGATCACAAAAGAAGTAACTGAAAGGAATAGATAGCAAGTAAAATAAGAGCCAGAAATCTGTAAATTTAGTACTTAGTTAAGAAAAAAGAATGGCTAATGTTTTCCTGGACTCATTCCTTACAGAAGCAATTTTTAGGACAATTTCAAACCAAAAAATGGAAAGGGAAAAATAAAATCACTTGCCCTATCTGCTTGGATGAAGTTAACTAGCTAGTCTCCAAATTACTTTGGAAGCTTTCTCTTAGCCAAATGATAGCTGTTCTCAATGTACCTGGCATGTAATATTTAAAAATTCTAGGGCTGGGGATAAAAATCTATAGCTGGGGATATATAATTGGTAGAGTGTTTGCCTTGCAAGCACAAGGCCCTGGGTTCAATCCCCAGCACCGCAAAAAGAAAAAAAAAATTCTTTGAAAAGTTTCAAATTTAAGAAAAGTGGTACTTCTTTTCACCTACTCTATCCATGAGGTAAGATTCAGGGCTTTTCTTATAGCAGGTGTCTTGAAATGAATTATGATCAGATTTTTTTTTTCCAGCAGATTTCAAGAAGCCAGAGTGAAGAGCACACTGCACATTATTTCTGAGTGTCTGCATCACTTGGCTAAACAAGGGACTTGGGCACAGGTCTTTGGGCATTTTAACTTTATTCCAGTGTACTAGGTTGCTAAACTTGTTTTTTAAAATATGGCCTGATTTTTAAAAAGGAATATCTCAGACCTATTTCATAATAGGGCTTAATAAGGTCAGCAGAGATACTGGTTCCAGGAATAAAATCAGAATGGCCTGACTTCACTTTTTGAAAAATTTTAAAGTTAACCACACTGCACTTAATTTAAGACATCAGTCCGTTGGTTCTTCTGACTTCTGAGGGCAAGGTTTCTTACACAAGCTTAATGCATACCATCCTGCCCAGGGATTGCTGAGAACCTTGGAATAGTCATGAGAAAAGGAAATCATTATAGTTCAGTCTCTGAACAAAGCTGTTATTTATGACAGTCAACCCAAGCTAATGCGACAAAACAGGCTTTCAAACACAAGACTTGACTTAACCAGAAAAAAAGCACCACTCTGGCTGTTTCAAGTTTGGCCTTTATTATTCATTCTGGGTTGATATTAGCAAATGCAAAAATTAACTCTGTGTGTGTGTCCATTCCTGAGTTCTCCCACAACCCCTATAATTCTCGAAGCATCTGTTAACATCTGATTGGTTATTTTACACTTTTCTTCTTGAACTAGCATAGAGATCTAAAATATTTGGCAGTTTGAAACAGCTAATTTTAACGGAAACACCTGTTTTTCCTAGCAAATGTGACTATGGTAACATGGAGATCAGGCAGAATATTTGAAAAGGGACTGCCAATGCCCCTGCAAGCAGTGCTCCGTGATGTGAGAGGGCTTGGGGAAGAAATCCATAAAGGATTAGTGGCACTTTTACCTGGTGCTCTTCCCAGGCTGATCTCTGGCTTCTGGCAACTGAAAAGACACTTTTCAGTGTGGATACAGATACTGTGTTCCCTATAGACAGATTCTCTGGGTTTTTTATTTGGCATATGTTGAAGGTCCATTTTGCCTAAGTAAAGTTATTCTTTAGGGTTCTTTGGATGCAGAAGTTTTCCACTTTCCACATGGTGGTAGAACACTCAAAATTTTAAAAACATGATACTAGCATCTATGATGGAGGTCAGTTTAACTGTACACCCTTTAAAGGTTAGAAGTGATAGTCCCTTGGTACACATGTAGCCATTTGTTTTTTAAATCAATGTGTGTATAAGATGCCTGTAGTATATATACATGAGCAAGTAGTAAACTTGTTCCTGGAAATCATAATTGTCATTCATTTGGTAAATAGATATCGGGAGCCAGCTGTCTGTGCTAGGCATGGGGTTGGGGGCTAGCAGAACTAAGACAGGAGTCCACCTTTTGAAAGTTTGCTGTCTAGACCCAGTATTGCTCTAGACCCAAAGCATCAGCATCATTCCTACCTGAGGTCTGTTCAATCAGGAGCTCTCAGGGTGGAGCTTTATAATGTACTTTGCAAAATACCCAAGATACTTTGGAGTATACTCAGGAAATGTACCTTTTTAGGTTGACTCTGCACCAAGAGTTAGGATGATCTTTCAAGTCTCATACTGTCCTTCAAGGTTCCAGGTGCTGCATCAGCATCCCCCATCACCTACACAGAACCTCATCCCCACCTGAGACCTTGCTCGAACCTGCTTTTTGGAGAGATGTCCAGGTGATTCCTGGTATATTAACATCTGGTAGCATTGATTTAGGAAGTAAATATAGTGGCCATGGCTGAATCATGGGTTTACTCTTTACTGGGGGAACTAGAGCATTTGTTGTGTTTACATAGATCTTTTCAGTTTGTAAATCACTTTCATGGGTATTATGTAAGCAGTTTCTTAAAGCAGTCTCAAGAGGTAAGCAGGTATTACTCACTGTGCTTGTCATCTAAACATTTGTGCCTCTATTTTCTAGTTGTAAAAATTAAACCAAATATTTATAATGAATTTCCACAAAGTGGAAGGCCTTGTGATGAGCTCTGTAAAATAGTTCTATCCACTTCATAAGGTGATACCATTGAAAGTTACGTTAAAAGCCAGTTTTCCTCCAGGTACAGTGGCGCATGCCTATGATCCCAGAGACTAAGAAGGCTGAAGCAGGAGGATTGCAAGTTTGCAACCAACCTCAGCAACTTAGTAAGACCCTAAGCAACTTGGCAAGGCTCTGTCTCAAAAAATAAAAAAGGCTGGGATGTAGCTCAATAGTAAACCACCCCAGGTTTCAATCCCCAGTACCAAAACCAAACGCACAAAAACAAGGATGATGCTAGTTAAATTTTCACTTAGAACTTAAATTTTAAGGTATGTAGGCATTGTTAGAAATGCTATGGCAAGTTATTTGTGGAACTGACAAAAATAGATCATCTGATATTTCAGCTGTCTTGATGGAATCATCTCACTCCATAGCAATTTCCAGTTTATTCTTTAAATGGAGCCTGCTATGGACATTATTACATAGGTGTAGCTTGTGATTAAAGAGAGTCAGAAAGAGCTTTATATCCAATTTGGCTTAGCCACAATGACTGATGGTTCACAAGAACATACTTTTTTTACCTGGAAAAATAATCACCTATGTAACTAAAGCAAAGGTTTAGTATCAACTGAATAGATAAGAAATCATTTTAAAGATGCATCCTCATAAGTGACTCAAGTGTTCTAGTTCCCTTTGTGTCTTTCTAAAGCGCAACCAAAGCTTGCCCACTGATGATTCTAGAGACACTGACAATTGTTGACTTCATAGGACTTTTTTGTTTCCCAGGCAGCTATGAAACAACTGATAGATTCCCTCTAATAACAAATGAGTGCATAAGCCCATTGTTACATAGGTCAATTGTTGATAATGACACTGTTTAGAATACCAGGTTTATTGGCAACAATTTCTTTTCTTTTTTTTTTTTTTTTTGGTACTGGGGATTGAACTCAGGGGCACTCCACCACTGAGCCACATCCCCAGCCCTATTTTGTATTTTATTTAGAAACAGGGTCTCACTGAGTTGCTTAGGGCCTCGCTGAGGCTGGCTTTGAACTGGCGATCCTCCTGCCTCAACCTCCCAAGTGCTGGGATTACAGGCGTGCACCACTGCGCCTGGAAACAATTTCTGATTAGCAAACATTTGCTAGTTTCTGGGACAGGTTTAAATATGTTCTCTATACTTTGTATTTCTACCACAAAATACCTAAGGCAGCTAACTTTATAAATAGAAAAGGTTTATTCAGCTCACAAAGACAGGGTGCCTGCACCAGCTCAGTTCTGGAAAAAACCCAGCTGGAGTCACATCATGACTATCATCATTTAATAAGATGTCAAAGAGAGACTGAAATCCCACAGTCCCTTGCAAGGGCATTCCCCCAGTGACCTAAGGCTCTCATACTAGGCCTTGCCTCATAATGTCACTACCACCTCTCAGTGCCAATCAGGGGACTAAGCCTTGAATTACAATGGGCCTTTGGGGGACACTAGCCATATTCAAGCTATAGCACTTATTTTAAAGGATTTACTCAAAGTCACACAACTACTGTTAGAAGCAATCCTAGAAACCCTGTCCTTTGTCTTCCTCAATAAAATCAATCGGATTGCTATTTGCCTTCTGTAGAGACATTTTCCAAGTACAATAACCTTTTGTGTTACAGTTTGTAACTCTGAACAAAGCACACCTGGGAAAGCATAGCTTTCAGAGTCTCATTGACAGGTCGACTGAGGAGTTGTTAGTAGGCATTGCAATGACACACCTGAGCATCTCCATCAGTTTTGATAAATTGTTTTAGTTTCATGGGCATTGGGTCCTTCATGAATACATGAGAATTATTCATTTTATTTTTTTATTTTTTGCATTTTTTCAGTACTGGGTATTGAACCCAGGGGCACTCTACCATTGAGCCACATTCTCAGCCCTTTCTACTTTTTATTTTAAGACAGGGTCTTGCTAAATTGCTGAGTCTGGCCTCAAACTTGTGATCCTTCTGCCTCAGGCTCCCAAATTGCTGGGATTACAGGCATGTACAGTGGGAATTATTCATTTTAAAGGCTACAGGAAAAGATTTTAAATATTTTTAAAAAGTGATCTTGCTTTATCTTTTTCCACATAAACATGTCCGTGAAATTCTGTGTAGTGTGAATGTCTGTGCATTGTCTTGGAGCTCAGAGACTTTAGATGTTTCTGTCATCTTAAAAATAGTTTGAAGCTAGGTATGGTGGCGCATGCTTGTAGTTCCAGTCAGTGACTTGGGATGCTGAGGCAGAAGGATTACTAGTTCAAAGCCAGCCTTAGCAACTTAGTAAGACCCTGTCTCTAAATAAAAAATAAAAAGGTCTGGGCTCAGTGGTTAAGTGCCCCTGGGTTTAATCCCCAGTATCAAAAATAAACAAACAAACAAACAAACAAACGTTTGAGAAGTGAATTCTGCAGTGTCCATTAGAATTTCACTTAGGTTTTTGGAAGGAAGGGATTTTAGTTGCCTAACCTAAATGTTCCTCTTATAGAGTTCCCCATCCACTCAGAGTACAGTATGTTAACTGGAGCCTCATAGTGGTGTCAAGATGTTGGGAGTCTTACATTGGGTTGTTCCATTGTTTCCCATAGACATTTCTCAAGAATGACCATACAGATGAGGATGCCGAACTGAATCACTAGGTGGGAATGCAGAGATGAGCTTTGGAATGCAGTGCAAGTGATAGAAAGGTAAAACAAATTACAAGGATTCCAGGATGAGCACCCTAACTAATGATCCTAGGGATCTTCTGTCTGGGTCTTTGGTTATCTGGGCCCTCATAGTCTCTAGTTTTGATCAAATTGTCTACATTATCCTGGTAACCAGGGAAAAAGATGTTGGTGTTAGACCCTGTCTTCTCTATGCTCAGTGCCAGGTGACCAAATATAATTTAAGTGGGAATTTCATTGGATTTATTTTCTGTGCAGCTGGAGGGTAGTTTTCAGTTAGAGGTTGCAGGTGCCTTAAAGAGTGGGCTTTATTCCAAGGCCTAAGGCTCATTTTCTTTTCTGCTTCAATTTCTGCTCATGCAGAGTATAATGCTATTTCTGGATCAGGTCTGCTCTACAGAAAGCAGAACATCTTACCCGTTTAAGCTACCGGCCTGGCTTTGGATCAGCAGCCCTGGGTGGGACCCGTGGGACCAACTTGCCTGCAGTGGATCCTGGGCCTGGCTGCTTGCTATCTTTGTGGATCACCAAGAGCTGAGGTGGGGCAACTCCAGAGGAATCTGGCTGGGAAAATGAGGGCTTACTGATAGACTAGGAGCCTTCCAAAGCAATTAGACGGTCTTTTACATCTCTGACATCCCTGGAGGTGACCAGGATGCTCAATAAATGTTGAGTGAAAGAAAAATAAGAACCTGCAGTTTTTGAGCTTCAACTATGTATATTAGGAACTTTACCCTGTAGCTTTCAATTCTTAAAGCAACCCTTTGAGGTATAAGAAGTTGTCCAGGGTCACAAAAGTAATAAACCAAGGGACAAAGGTATGATCTAAGGTCTGTTCTAACTGAGCCCAGCATTCTCAGCTATATGGCTACAATGAATGAGTGAATTCCTAGGATGGAGTCCCTCTGCCCTTGGAGTCAAAGTACTTCAACACCTTTTTTTTTTTTTTTTTTAACCTTACAGATGAAGATTCCTGTGGTTTTCTCTTGAGTGTCACTTAAGCCCTAAGCCTATACCCTTTCTGGGCTGTTTGCAGAGGGCTTTAGGTCTCCATAGCCCCATTGTAAAAGACTCAGCACTGATGACATGGACAGGTGACTTTCTACCTGCTGCCAGTAGCCTGGTGTCCTAAAGGATGCAGGAAGATTGACCTCTAATTTGTTAAGTCACCTCCATTTGGATTTCTAAAACACACATCTTTATTATTCTCCCACTTGCGATAGATCCATGGTTCTCCCACTGACTTGGGTAAAAGCCAAACTCCTCATGAGGCATTTCTAGCTAGTTTGGCCTCTCACATCTTCCTTGCAAATGCCACTTGTAATCATATTTATCATATTTATAGAGTTCCTTCCATTGTCATGCTTCTTTTTGCCTCTGAGCTTTTGTACCACTGTCTCTTCTTGGACCAAGAAGTTACCCAACACAGTAGACCCTCAATGAACATTTTTGCATGAAGAAATATAAAGTTTGCAGTATATCTATCTTTCAGAGATGAAGAACCCCAAGAGTGCAATGATTCATTGACCTTTTTCTTTGTCTAGTTTCCCTTTAGTTAGTTACCATAGTTTTTCCAGTTTTTCTATTTAGTGCCTTCAGCATCTACTCCCACCCTCAGCTATACCACCAGCATCCTAGCCTAGGCCCTCATTGGCTGTCACCTGGACAATGAGTCTTCCTAGCAGTGATCTGCATTGCTTGGCTAAGTTAGGCTTGCTTTCATGACTGTCTCTCTTCCCAGTCAGGCCTTCTGCATAGCAAACCTAGGTCCTATACTGTAATCTCCAACTGTCAAAATTTCAACACATTTATTGAATGTTGAGAGCATGCCACTGCACTGGTCCCATGGGGAACAGGGCCAGGCCTTTTTTAAGCTGTGGTCATCATGTCCCACCACCCCCAGTCCAGGATTCTGATTTTGCATGGATTTCAGGCCATCTCACACACACTGTTCCTATCTCTGTGTTTTGCTTTTGTTGGCCGTTACATAAAATGTCTTTCTCTCTCTAAATAATTGGTAACCCCTTGAGCCCATATTACTCCTAGGATTCAAGGATTAGTCCTGTTGTCTGTGCTGCTGGACAGGCTGCCTTGACATGCCTGGTGGTTTGGAGACCCTACAGGGATTTCGGTGAATCCACGGGGAGACTTGAGAGGCCTTGGACCAAATTCCCTTCCTTCAGTTTCCCTGGGGTCTCAGCTAAGTTAGGGCTCTCTGGTCTGTGAGTCATGAGTGCCAACCTTGTTTCAATTCTTGTTCTCCTCAGGGTGGTGCTGGGTCCAGCAGGGGTCTGGAAATGATGCACCACTCTGGGAAGGGAGACTTTTTCCCATGCATGGACTTAGAACCATATTCCCCAGGGAGCCCTTGAAGCCAGCGTGAGAATTGACTGAGGGAGTGAGTCCTGGCTTTCAGTTCCATAATTGTTACAATAAAAAAATTACTCATGACTTTTCATAATCAAGTTTGGCTTATAATAACACACTTAAACCAAGCTCTGGGGGGAATGGTGCCAAGTAGCGACCTCTGCTTCCCTCTCTGCCTCCCAGGTGCAGGCTTCTGTGGATGAAGGAAGAAGCTGCAGCCTTAGGGAAGAAAAAGGGGATGCTATACCAAAGCCACCAGGAAGCATAGGGAGACTAGAAGCCTCAGGAGCCTCAAAGTCAGCAGAAAACAGGCATGCAGGCCTTTGGACTGGATTTCCAATGTGTACCTATCTATCATTTGAGTAGTTCCATCAAATATTTTTTATATTTGATTGTTGTATTTGAAAATATAAGATTATGGTTATTTTAACTGGGTGTGGTGGTGCATGCCTATAATCCCAGCAACTCTGGAGGCTGAAGCTGGAAAATCCCAAGTTCAAGGCCAGCCTCAGCAATTTAACAAGACCCTATCTGAAAATAAAAAAATAAAAAGGGAAGGGGATGTAGCTCAGTGGTAGAGCAAGGGAAAAAAAATTATTGAAATTAAAGAAATGTTTGAAACAAAACTATCATATGTAATTATTTTTCCTTCCACAACTTTCTAGTTCAGTATTTCCAACTACTAGAACTGAAATTCTGGTTTCCACAGAGCAATAATCAGATAGAAAGAGTTGCTATAGTGAATGACCACTAATGATTTCCATAAAAACTGAAATGAGTTGCTTCAGTCCCATCTCTAGGGGTACCAACAGTGGGGGATGGGAATAGGCACTGGGGCACCTCTGAAGCCTTTGTCACAAGCTGAGCAACTGTGGTTCGGATCCCAGTTCAAAGTCCACCAAATGACTCTGGCTTCTCTCAGATGTGGTTTCTAGAATTTTGTGTGGACTAAGGAAAGAGAATAATGACTTTAGTGGTCCTGCTTTAAGCACATGCAAAATCAGGGATCAGAGACACAATCTAGGGGCCTGTTCTCCCAGTACAAGGGAGGACTCAGAACTCACAGTGTGAAAGGACAGCTATAAGAGGGGAAGTCTGTACTTTCTGTCTTTGGAACTCTCTGCCCTCTCCCTAAACAATCCCCAAATGTTTCTTATTTATTTTTGGTACTAGGGATGGAACCCAGGGCTTGCATATCCTAGGCAAGTACTCTCCCACTAAGCTCCATCCCTAGCCCTTTTTATTTTTTTATTTTGTGACAGGGTCATGCCTTATTGCTGAAGCTGACCTGGAACTTGTGATCCTCCTGCTTCAGCTTCCTGAGTAGCTGGGATCAGGGGTATGGGGTACTGTGCCTAGCATCCCCAAATATTTCTTATTCTAGGATGCTTGCATTCTATCCCTGGAGATTAGCTCACAGGAGTTGCAGACAGGCTCACCAACCTTCTCATAATTACCTGCCTTTAATTTCCTTGGGGGAACCCAGACCCAATTTCATACTTCCCTTCCTATCACATTGATCCAATCTAAGTTCCAGGGTCCTCATTCACTGCCAACATGGATGTACATTTTAGCTGGAAGCTCCTGGAAACGTACTCTTGCCAGGCATCAATGATATGAATGTTGGCCCCATTTTTTATGCTCAAAGAAGGACTAATGCTCATAGAACCAAGAACATAACTTGATTCTCAGTAGTGATCACCAGAACCCTCAAAACTGCAAGGCTCAGAGGAAAAAAAATTGAGGTAGTGCCTGTGGGGGCAAATTATTTCAGGAGAGAAATCTGGACTCTGTGCTCTTTGAATCATTCAGCTGTCCTCTTTCTGTCCTGTATGCTCAGTGTCTCATCTGTGAGCATCAGTTTCAAGCCTCGCATCTTCCCCTCATCCCAGAGGGAGGATGTCATATTACTTGGCTCCTGGACCATTCATCCGACTCATAACTGACACTGACAAAAAATATTATTGAGATCATACTTGGTGACTTGTCTTCTGGGAGAAGAGTGCTCTGCCCTTTTAGAATGGCCAGGGGATTGCGCTGGGGAAGAGGGTGGGTCAAAGGGCCCAGCTCCATCTCTGTATGGGCCTGACTTATCAGCACTGTCAACCTCAGGCTCTGGCTGGGGAATTTCTCTTAATACTAAAGACTGGAGAAATATGTAAATTCTTCTGTAGATATAAAATAACCCGATAGATCTGGAACATGGGAAGAAGCTGGAGATTTCATGAACAATTTGTTACTGAAGGTTACAACAGTTCTTAAAAGTTTCAATTTCTGGTACAATTTGGAAGCCTTTGGATATTGCATAATGTTCTGGGGAATAGGGAATTGGCTTCCTTGTCACCTAGACCAGTGGTTCCAAGATACTAGCCAAGGACCAGAGCTTATCTGTGACAAAGATTTCACTTCTGAGCAAAGTGGAAAAGAGGATGGTAAAACAGAATGTTTTTATTTTCATGGACTTTATTCTGAGATTGTATTCTCCCATCTTTGTTGTAAGAGGGCACCCATGAAAGTAATGGTGGTAGCTGCAACATTAATTATTAACCTTTTTTGGTGCTGCCAAAAAAAAAAAATCGGTACTCTAAAATCATAGTCTGAGAACCACTGGCCTTGATTACTCATGAAAATATTTTGAGTCCTAGGTTCTTTTCCCCTTTAGTGCATGCTGAAGTTAGTGTGATCTTTGTTTTAAAACTATGTGTGAAAATACTTTCAATGGTGAACCCAAGTGAAGAAACCTTTCTTAAGATCCGAGACATCCGTGTTATAAACAAAAACCATTACTTAATTTTTTTAGTAAATTCACCTTTGGTTTAACTAGGTTGAGGAATTAAAGCTAGATAACTTAGGATAGACCAGGCCAGTGACTCTCAAGCTTGACCATGCATCAGGACAATCTGGAGGGTTTGTTAAACACAAGTTGTGGGACCACCTCCTCAAGTTTCTGATGAGTAGGTTTGGGATGGGGCCTTGAAAATCTGTACTGTTAACAAGTTCTAAGGTGCTGGTGCTAGTTAGGGCCACACTTTGAAAACCCCTGGAGTAGGTCACTGATTCTCAGCCCTGGCTGAACTTTGGATTCCCTTGGGAAGTTAAGAAATGCTGATGCCTGGGTGTTACCCTAGATAGGGGGTCTTGAAAAGGCGCCAAGTAATTTTAATGAGCAACAAAGTTTGAGAACCACTGAGCTGGGTAATACGTTTAACCCTGAATATCTTAGTGTCTTAACCACCAAAGTTTATTTCTTTTTAATTTTTTTTTTTTATTTTTGGTATTAGAGTGAACCCAGGAGTAATTAACTGGGGATATGGGGAGCCATATCCCCAACCCTTTTAAAAATATTTTATTAGAGACAGCGTCTCACTGAGTTGCTAAATGCCTCCTTAAGTTGCTGAGACTGACTTTGAACTCTCGATCTTCCTGCCTCCTGAGTCACTGAGATTACAGATTTGCACCACCGCACCCAGTTCCTGTTCTAATTTTTGCATCAGCTCTTCTGATGATTTTTCTATACATATTCTTTAACATGTATGGAATTTTTTATTACATATATTCTTTTTTTTATTTTTTTGAACCAGGGATTGAACTCAGGAACGCTTGGCCACTGAGCCACATCCCCAGCCCTATTTTGTATTTTATTTAGAGACAGGGTCTCACTGAGTTGCTTAGGGCCTCGCTAAGTTGCTGAGGCTGGCTTTGAACTCGCGATCCTCCTGCCTCAGCCTCCCGAGTCGCTTGGATTACAGGCGTGCGCCACCACGCCCGGCACATATATTCTTTTAAATTATTTAAAAAATTATTTTGTAGACTGCTTTTTAAAGCATTTTCCATTTAGTTAAAATTAAGTTAATTAAAATGCAATTCCAGTACTGTTTCATGGTATGCCAATTAGTTATTTTTCTCATCATTAGACATTTTAGCTATTATTTTGTCAATAGTTAAGTATTCTAAGTGGTACTGGCAGGTGATATGGGAGTCTTAGGTCAGAGACCTAAAAGGGGCCAATAAATCAGATTTGGCTACTTTGCCCCAAAACAAAACAGAAGAGCTACTGGTGAAAATCATGAAAGGAACTTTAGTTAGTGTAGCTACACTGGGAAAATGGGGAACCCACACCCTTAGCTCTGTCACTGAGGAGCTGACAGTGACTGAGGTTTTATAGAAAGGGGAATAAGGGCAAGGTTTGAGGGTTGACAGAACTGGAAGCTTTTCAGTGGCATTGATCAGGTATGGTATGTCTATCATTATTTTGGGATTGGCCAGGCCAGGTCTTGCCCAATAAGAAGTTGCTGTTCTCTGAGGGGTAGCTTCAAGCCATCATAAGATGTTTATGTTCACACCTGTTGTTCCTGGAATCCCAGGTGACTCAGGGCAAAGGAGACAAATGCAAATTGGAGGCAGGGATGCCAATTCTTTAATCCTGCTTTACCTTACTCAGGGTCATTTGCAGGCCCAAGTGAAGAGTCAGTTCATGTAACACATGGATATCATTAAGAATGCCACCTCCAGGGCTGGGGTTGTGGCTCAGTGATAGAGCATTTGCCTAATATGTGTGAGGCATTGGGTTCAATTCTCAGCACCACATATATATGTATAAGTGAATAAAATAACAACTAAAAAACATTTTTAAAAAAGAATGATATTTCTGATCATTTGCTTAGATGGATTTCTAAAACTGAATAACTTTTTAAAAAAGTTACCTGTTATTGTTCAGAACCGCCTTTGCATTTAGCTACACGTATCTAGTAAGTACAAGGCACTGGTGGGGAAATTATTTATCTTGGCTCTTGCCTTCAAGTAGCTTAGAGTCTAGGTGAGGAATAAGATAAAAACACAAATTGGTCTTATCCCAAGGAGAAAGAGAACTACTGTTGCTACTACAAGTAGTTCTCCCAAAACCATCCTGCTCTGTGGAACATGAACTCCTAGGACAAGAATTCAACACTGCCAGATGCCGTAGCACAGGCCTGTAATCCCAGCAACTCAGGGAGCTGAGGCAGGACAATCACCATGTTCAAAGCCAGGCTTGGCAATTTAGCCAGGCCCCAGGCAATTTAGCAAGACCTGTTTCAGAATAAAAAAGGACTGGAGATGTAGCTCAGTGGTAAAATGGCCCTGGGTTTAATTCTCAGTACAAAAAAAAAAAGAGAATTTAGTGCTGCTACCTGGCAGTCAAAGACTAAGAGTTCTAATGGGGCTCATTGCACACCCTGCATGACCTTCAGCAAGCTGTCCTCTAGGTCTTGATTTCCTCATCTTTAAATGAGGTCATGGACTGGGTCGTTTCAGATGGTGACAATTCATGCCCTTTAAATAGCTGAAAGATTATGGGCAAGATGAGTGTGCATGTTCTTTTTTTAGGTATTTAATTATGTCTAACAATCTGGGACAGTTTCTTTAGGGACTCACTAGAAGGCACTGGGGTGTCCCAGGGTCCAGTTCTGCCGTGGAGCTCTAGAATAACACCTTTGTACAAACTAAAATAATGTTGAAAAGCAAAACTTCTAAAAGGAAGAACTTTGGGGGCTAGGATGTAGTTCAGTGTTTGAGCATTTGCGAAGCAGGTATGAGAGAGACCCTGGGTGGCATCACTGGGAGGTGGGGGGAAAGAAGAATGTTTTAATGAGGTACAATGTATTTGGCATTGGAAGAAAATATTAATGCAAGCAATGTGTGAGGTACCTTGAAATAGATTACATACATTATTTTATTTTAAACTTCTAGAACTGTGGGAAGTGTTTTATCCCCATTTTGCACATAGGAAACTTGGAGTTCAAAGAGGGGACATGAACTGCTTTACAGTGTTGCCTTGAGGAAAGTGAGGTCAGAGACAAAAATGCAAAGAAAAACAAGATAAAGCTAATTCTTGTCTTTGAGTCTATGGGCTGAGGTCAAGGTCTAATAAGGGTATTTGGGGAATTTCTTTAGAAAGATAACTTTTTTTTTTTCAAAACTGGAGACTGAACCTAGGGGCACTTGACCACTAACCTACACCTGCAACCCCCCCCCCCCTTTTTTTTAAGTTGCTTGGGACCTGCCAAATTGCTGGGGCTGGCCTCAAACTTGCAATCCTCCTGCCCCAGCTTCCAAGGTAGCTGAGACTACAGGCATGCTGCTTGATATCTTCTTTAGAAGGATAATTGTGATAATAAGAGCTTTAGACTTAGATGCTATGTTTTTAAAGTGACAGCCTTCCCTCCCCAACTCTTCCCTTCCGTGACTCTAGTGTAGTTTTTCATCTGCCACAAACTTTCATCTTCTTCCTCTACACTTTAATATTTTCTTAGGATGAGCCAGATAATGCCTTGGACTCACAACAGTTGATAAAAACTGGTAGTTAGGAGCCTTAAGTTCATTTTGGCTGTGGAACATGTTCTAGAATTGGGGCTTAGGATTCTCAGGCAAGAGTATTTTTCCCTACAATGTGGCTGGGTTCTTTTCGTGCCACCGGGGCTCTTCCCTGTGTTGGCAGCAAAGGGCAGTGGAAGTGGAAATGGCCAGGTTGCTGAGAGGAGTCCTTGTAATTCAGCATCCTTTGACCCAGGCCTTCCCAATAATAACTAGCACCTATATGATACCTACATGAATACAGATTCAGAGGATATTTCCAAGCACCCACACACAATAACTCACTGAATTCTCATAACCCAAGGATCATCATTCCTATTTTATAAATGAGAAAACTGAGATCCTGAGAAGTCAACTTTCCCAAGGTCACAGCTGGTAATTAATAGAAACCGCATTTGAACCTGGGTAGAATTCTGTTCCAGAATCCTTGCTCTTAAGGATGCTATTCCTCAAAGACTTTCAGTGGGAACCCCATCCAGCCTAGACTGACTGAGTGGTTTGTGCCCCGGAATAGACTACATCCTTCAATGTCCAATAGAAACCTTGAGTTTCTTATAGTAGCACATTTCTAATTTATCCCTGGCATGTGAATGACTCATGAAAAAATCTTCATCTTCACAGATGGGCTTCTATTTTTAAAAGAGGATGCTAGGTAGCCAATAGCTTGGTGGAATTTCAGATGGTGAGACAATTTGAAGAAGAGATGTTCGGAGTAGACTAACCCATCTTGAAGCGGGTCTCCTTGGGCCAATTCTACTGAACTGGTCTTGTATTTGTTAACATCTCCGCTTTTACTTCTCGTTTTGTTTTGTTTGTTTTTTTCCCCTCTCACAGGGTCTTCATTGTTTGCAGTGATGGAGGGAAACAAAAATATGTGAGCGAGATTTTGCTAAAGATGGCAGGGCTTCCCAAAGCCCAAATGTACTGTTAACTTTATATAATTCTTGTTAGAAAATATGCACATTATTGTTACCATTTTACAGATAAGCAATCAGAGTCTCAGGTTTTAGGCAATTTGTGCAAGGTCGTAGAGTGAATAAACCAGATTTTGGACCCAGGATTACTTTTACTCTAGCATTTGGGTTTTTAAACCCTACTGCATTGACCCTTTTGTGGCTCTTCCATGACTGTTGTAACACATTCCAAGGCGGATCAACTGTGCAGGGTCAGAATGCAGTTTTGGCTCCTATTGTCTGTATGCAAATTACTGCTCGCTTCTATTAATTTGCTTCCTTTCATGCTTAGGTTGTAACCCTGGCAGTTTCAATGCCTCCCTGGGCGGCCACCCTGCCAGCATTGCCTCATTCCATCTGCATCTCCAATCCTCCTTCAGCCTGACCCAAAGGGAGGGAGGGCTGTGGAGTGCCCAGCCCCACCAGCAGGCCAGGAACTGCCTGGACAGTGACTGCAGCCTGGATTTTCTGAAAAAGTGAGGTTTGTTCAGAGTCTTTGCCCAAGAGGAAGGAAAATAAGGCTACAGAGTTTCTGCTGACCTTAAAACCCCTGTGATCCTAGTCGTCACTTAGTGAGTAGTGTGTATTACTCAGCTGCTCCATTGCATAGCTGGAGGAAAGGCTTTCGCTGTGTCATCTTGGGCAGTCAGTGGGCAGTTTTCTTCCTGCTGAGTTAACTTTTTGTGTATTTTGAAGTTCAGGGTCAGATCCAAGTGATCTAGGGCCAGAAGAGGTTTTGTAATAAATGGTGACAGGCACATGTTCTTTGACTAGGAGTGGGTAAAAAAATATGCAGAACATTTTTTAGTTCCTTTCAAGGGGCACAAACACCTAACACCAACACAGAATGACTTGGGCAAGTAAGTGCCCATAGCCAGAGGTCAGGGGAGAGAAGATGTGGATGAGGTCAAGATTTAAGGCTCACTAGGAAGGCTAACAAAATCAGTCTGTCCTTCTACAAAGAACAAGCAGGATTGAGGTGGCCTGGGAGTGCTCTCCTGCTTGGGGATGAAGACAGGAAACATAGGAGGGATGGTGACAATAAGGATAGAGTGGACAAAGTTGACCTGACTTTTTAAAAATGGGGATCCAAGTACCATACAGAAGAGTTGGGTCTCATTCTGAACTTTGGAAGTTGGAGGGATGAGGTTAAAAAGTTTGAAACAGAAGAACACAGTGAAAGCATAAGTCTAGAGTAAACACTTTGGAAGGAGCTGGATGGGAGAAACAGGAAGCAGGAAGCCCTGGACGGGGAAGGGAGGCAGGATGGAAGGAGATACGGGCCATCACATAGGAGAAAGAGTCTTCTTTCCTTTTCCCATCCCTCAAGGACCCTGCCATCTTGACTTCTAAAAGCTGAAGAGGTAGAGGCAGGGGAGAAGAAGGTCATGCTTCAGAGGTGCTGCTTTGAAACCAGGGGAATGTTAAACTTTTTCTTTGTTCAGTAAAATTTTCATTCAAGTATAATATTTACATACACATCATGAGTGTACTCCTTGATGCACTTTTACACCATGACCATGCTCCTGTAAACCAGAACTCAGATCAGGCAAGAGCAAAGCCAGGACATGGACACCCACCCTTCAGTGTCCTCCTCCCATCCTTCTCCCTCCCACCAAGGACCCGCCCATCCTGACTTCTAATCCCTTACCTCTCTTTTGTCTTTCATTTAATATATTATTCAATTTGTCCATTTTTTGCCTGTACTTGTAGTTCACACATTCCCAACACTGTACAAATGTTCCACTGCATGAGTGTGACAGAATTCACTCATTTCTTCTGTTGTTGATAGACATTTGAGTTGTTCCCAGTTCACCGCGATTAGAAATAAAGCTGCTATGAGCACACTTGCACGTCTTTGACGTATATGTGAATGTATGTCTCTTGAGTATGTAGCAAGAAGTTGACTTTCTGGGTCACAGAGCATGAACATGATCAGTATATTATTCAACTTGGGTTTTAATCACTGAATTTAAATTGGAAGCCATGACACAAGCTGGTAGATGGGGTTTTAAGGCTATAACTCTGGATAGGTTGGACCTGCACTTGAATTTAGAATCAGGAAAGAAAGTTATGAAAGCATCTTACTTGCTTTTGAGATAGCTCAGAATCCCTTTGATCCTTGGGCAGTGTATTGGAGCTGTCAGAGGGGACCACACCCCATCCCAGCAAAGAACTGCCAACAGTCATTTTAGGTTTTCTTGACTCAGCTAGGAATATCCCTAAGCCAAGTTTCTTTATTCCTCCCCCTCTTTCCTTTTCTGGAATATGTGCAAAATTTATTGTTTTTTTAATTTTTGTTTTTCCTGAAAAGTTGGACTTTCCCCTGAGTTTATGACATGTGCTCCATTGTATTAATCTGTTTCTCACAGTTTCGTCTCACAGCAATTCACATAATTGCTGTGATTTTCACATTCTGGAAAGCTTGCAGGGAAGAGGGGCGCAGGGAGATCAGGAAGTTTCCATACTGCCTGGGTCATGGCTAATGGGGGTGCCTACTGATCACTGGGTGAGACAAGAACTGGGCAGTAAAGAACATGCTCTGGAAAGACTAGTGAAAGATGTGTTCTTTCTCAGGGATGCTTTTGCCTACAGACCAAAAAAGGAGTATTCAGTCTCCTTTGCATCTTAAAAAAAAAGAAAAAAAAAAGTTGTGTTCTGTACAACTAACTACTTATGTAGCCCAGATGTTAGTTTGAGGCCTCCCTACCCCACAGAGCTATGTAAAATTAGCTCAAATCTTTACCAATTCCAAGGTCTATGAAAGTCAAAATTCCTCCCCAAGTTTCCTCCGAATGCTCAGGGAACTTAAGCTCAAGATCTTATTATTTTCTTTTCTTCTCTCTCTCTTTTTTTTTTTTTTTGGTGGAACCCAGGGCCTAGCACGTGCTAGGCAAGTGCTCTACCACTGAGCCACATCACCAGCCTCAGCTATGTTGTTTTCTGAAGTTTTGGTACTCATTTTGGGTCTGGAGATTGTCAGTATTCACATGATCAGGGAATCATGTGAAATGATTTTTTGTTGGAAATGTGGACTCACTTCCTGCCCAGAAGTCTATACTTACTATATCTGAACTTGCTTTCCTCCAGGATCTCCAGGTGATTTGTCTGCACAGTTTAGTATGTGAAGCACAGGTGTAGCGAAATAGAAGGTCTTTAGTGTCCAATAGATCTAAGGTTCAAATTCTAGTTGGCCACTTATTAGCGGGTACCTCAAGCACCTTGCTTCCCCCCACTGAACCTCAATTTCTTCCTCCGTAACATAATTACACTCCCAATGCTACAGCATAGAAAGCAGATTGCCAGTTGAGATAATGCCCAGAATTGGCACATGAAGGTTCTCCAAAATCATCCTGTCTCCTTCCTGGACTCACTTAGCTTTGGAAGCAAAGGAATGTGAGCATCTTCCCATGTCATGAGTCTTCTAATGGAAATACCTGGAAAGAGGATCTCAGGTATGCTCTCTAGCTTTTGACAGGACATGCATTGAATTGTTCTGGAGGTGTTGATAGGGGGCAGACAGATGTGAGTTGTGGGAATATGAAGTTAAAGGAAGAATTCTATAAAATGGGTCCACTGTGTTGACCCCCACATGCTTTCATTTTCAATAAAATGAAATTTACCTGCAGCCCTGCCTGTCTTAAGTGGACAGCATATGTTACATTCCTCAGCAAACTACCTGTTATCTGTTGGGGAAATGCAGGCCTGAAATGATGTTGATAAGAGGAACCCAGGCAGCCCTGAAGGGGGAGATCTTTGTGACCCTTTTCACAGACCAGATCTGGAAACTCAGGGAGATAAGGATAAGTCCTCCTAACGATAAAATCTGTAAGAATTTAGAGCTGCTTAGCATGGGCCAAAGTGACCTAGAGTTGCCTTGGCAATGGGGACTTGAAAGTCTGATGTCATCCTGCTGTCAGTCAAAAGTCAAGAGGTGGGTCTGAGTGGGACTCTCTGGAAACTTCTCTTGGGATCCCTAATAGAACTGGAGTGCAGGAGAGGCACATTGTACCTCTGCTCTCTGAGAGGGCCCACTCTCTCCCTTAAGAGTGTCTCCTTTCCTTTTTTCTATCCCTTCAATAAACTCATGCCTGTTACTCTGAACAATATGTCTGAAATCTTTTTGACTTGATCACAAGGATTGGGATTTGATCAGGGGAGGAGGGGAATCTTCATGCCGCTTCAGTTTCCCAAAACACCCCAGCCCTGTAACACTATCAGTTCTCCTCCTGCGTCACAGGAGTTCTCTCTCTTCTCACTTAAGTACATCCTACTCAGTTCACTCTTCCCTTTCATTATTGTCTGTGGATTTTATTCTTCAGATTTGTGAGACAAGAACCCAGAAGGAAATTGGTGAGGCCTGCAACCTGCACAAATCCCACACGCCAGCAGAAGTGGGGAATCTAGTTTCATCTCAAAACTTCAGGTTCAGTAGTGACAACTGCTCATACTCTCCTCCTTCCCACTTAATCTCAGCACTCACTGCAGAGTTGCTCACCTGGATCTATAACCCTTGGAGAGGGGAACTGAGCTTGTCTTTCATCACCTATGGATGGATTCATTACAGAACTAGCATCACAATATGGATACCTGTGGCTACGCCTTTATTTCCATTATGTTTAAAATATTACTGAGCTGGAGCTCAGTGGTAGGGCATTTCCTAGCATTTACGAAACCCTGGCTTTGATCCCCAGCACTGCAAAATATATAAATAAATAATAAACTATTACAAAATTAGAGCACAGTACATTTAGCATAGCATCAGTTCACTCACAGTAGAGGTACCTGTGGAGGGAGAGGTGAGGCCTTATAGAAAGACTTTGTCTCTTGGTTCCAGACAACAGAAACCTGGCTTGAACTAAGTTGTATAAAAGGAGAGTGGCTGGGTCAAAAAACAGAGGAGTAGGGCTGGGGATATAGCTCACTTGGCAGAGTGCTTGCCTTGCTTGCACAAGGCCCTGGGTTCAATCCCCAGCATGGCAAAAACAAACAAACAAAAACACAGAGGGGTAGCTGAACCCCAGGAATCATCAAATCTTGGAGACTCAATTGCTTAGGGTCTTGTTCTCCATTCTTTCCCCCTTGCTTCTTTTGGTGTCTTGACTTTATTCTACATACCACATGAAAGTAACCAATGCCCAGCCCAGTGTGGTGGCACACTCCTGTAACTGGAGCTACTGAGGAGGCTAAGGCAGGAGGATCACTAGTTCAAGGCCATCTTTGGCAGCTTAGTGAGACTTTGTCTCAAAAAGAGTAAAAGGACTGCGGATGTAGCTCAGTGGTAGGGTAGAGTACATTCAATTCCCAGTACAAAACAAAACAACAAAAACAAATGACAAAAAGTAAGTTACCAACCCCCAGTGAAAAGTGAAGAATAGTCTATTAAGTCGGAGGTGGGGGTAGGGGGTGGGGTTGGTGTTACAACCTCTTAACCTGAAGGACAATGGAGACCAGAGCATCAGTGTAGTGTAGAAAAAAGGAAACAAAGTGACAAAACCAAATGCTGCAGTCTCTGCATCTTCATTAGTCAGGGCAAGAGGGATGGATTGATCCGGATGCCTGCAGTAGGAATTAATGCAAGGGGACAAGAGCATGTAAGAGACTGAAGATGCAAGTTGGCCTTGGAATGCCATTCCAGTTTGTTCTTTTCTGAAGTCGAACACTAAATGGAGAGACTGTCAATAATAGCATGTGTCATATTAGTAATGATAAGTGTTACATAAGTAATTCTCATTTATCATTCCTTACTTGGTGCAAGCTTTTCAGAACTTCTTCCCCCTCAGTTTTAGCAAGATGGTTATAAGTTCATTGTGTTTCGCTGCTGAAAATATGCAAATGATATCACCTCCCCACACAGTGTCTATACCCTCCTTGAAACTTCTCTGCTTTTAAGATACAGGGTTGAGAATTCTGTCAAAGGGTTCTGTCACCAATTATCACTGTGTTCCAGAAATCTTTCCCAGGGTTTCCCTCCCACAGATGTGTTCTAAAGTGCTCTCCTGCTGGGCTTCTCAGGCATACTCTGCGCTTGAATCCTGAGGGGGGGGGGTTGATTTGGTTAAAATGCATATTCTGGCTTGGCAAGTCTGGGGTGGGGCTGAGATTCCTCTTATCACCAGAGCTTCCACCTGATCCCGGTGGGCAGCTGTGACCCATATCAGGGGATGAGGCTCCCTGGCAGCTTCCTTCCCTTCAGTTGGCTTCATGTCTCTCAACTGAATCTTCAACAGTCAACCTCACTTATTTGACTCCTCCTTCCCTCCCCACCCCCTTGTAATACGAGGGATATAGGGATAGAACCCAGGGGTACTCTACCACTCAGCTACATCCCAGCTCTTTTTATTTTGAGACAGGGTCTCCCTAAGTTACCCAGCTGGCTTTGCACTGTGATGTTCCTACCTCAGCCTCCCAAATACCTGGAATCACAGTGCGCATCACTGGGCCCAGGTGATTTACTTTTCTTTCTGACCCTCACAATCTTGTCTTCTAATTATCCCCCACAGGGCTGCCTTGTTCAAATCCACTTATCTCAGATTGCTCAGATGTTAGGAATTAAGTCAGAATGGCTAGAATTTCTCACCCATGAGGATAGACGTGAAGAAGAAAGGGCTGGGAGTGATACCGTCTCATATACTGGTAACGAGTTCTGTTTCCTCAGGTGTTGAAGAATGACACCAGAGAAGCACGCCATGGCAAACATTTTAAGCAGGTTTCATTTTAAAGAGGTAATACGAACTTCTCCTGGGAGGGAGAAGGGGGGCCATGGCTGATGTTCTGGAATCCCCGAGAAGTGAGCCCACCTTACATCTTTTATAGGTTAGGGTCTTCTTTGTTCTGCCCCTTCCTTTGACCCTTATCTCTCCTTCCTGCCCATATGGCCATGGTGACACAGCAAAAAGGTGAGATGTGATTGGCAGGGGGAAGGGCCACATGGAGATTCAGGTGGGGGACCAGGAGGCATTAATTAGCAACTCCCTGCATGCAGCTTTTGGGGAGGGGCAGTTAAGCAGGTAACCTTGGTGACCAAAAGGGCTCTGGAGACAATGACATCCAATCTCCCAGGGGCATCTCCAACTTCCCAGACTCCATTCCTCAATTTGACCAGATTCCCTGATTTCTACACTAACTGCCTGTCCAATTCTGGCTTCATTCCCCCCTTTTGTTTAGGAACTCCTTTACTGCTTGCCATAAGGAAAGGGGATGAAGACTGCTCTGGTTGCTTTAAGCTGGAAGGGGGCAGAGTGAGGTAGGCAGGTTGGAGTTCCTTTTTAGAAATCTGGTCAATTGAGAGATCCAGCGTAGAAGTCTGCTTGGGGAAGAGCAGGTTGTAAAGTCATCTGGGGGTGGGTGCTTCTATGAATGAGAAACAAAAAGACATGAGTACCAAAATGAGATTAATACAGAATAAATGTTGCAGCATCTGTAACATGTCAATGAATATCATGAAGATGACAGAAATCAATCTCTCACCAGGTGGAAGAACTGAAAAGTTGTTCTTATAATTAGGCCTAACAAAGGCTGGAGGGGTCAAGGCCTTTATTTGGGAACTTTAACATTGGTAGAGTGATCAGGAATGGAAACACAACTTTTGATTTTTAATGTTATTGACATCCCCAGAATATATAGTTAAGCTACTTAATGTCATCTGATTTTTGTAAAACATCTTTTTATTGGTATAACCTTTGTTTAGCAGAGATCTCTATATTTCTGTTATTTAGGGCTAGATAATCATACTAGTGAACATACATTAAGCCTACCTGTGTAACTTAGGAAGATCTGTAGGCCTTAAACTGACTAACAATTTCTGACTGGCAGTTTCTTTTGAGAGTTATCAGGTACATCTGCTTAAGAATCTCTCTTTTGTAGCCTCCAGTTTTTACTTATTAGGGGCTAACACAAGTGTACATTTTATGTTGCATTAAACTATTGTTTCTTTTTAAATGGCCAAGAATGGCTATATTTTGGATTGAACTGTTTTGCTAGGTGTTTAAGATCAAACTGGTCAAATTGACCTGTTCCTGTTTCTTATGAGTCAGCTGAGTTCCCACAGGGTCACTCGTGGGGAACTTGAAAGCAGCTTCTTAGCTTTAGTGCTTGCCAGGTAGGGTCTCCTTGATGAGGTGGTTTCCCTTGGAAGCATTAGGGATGTCTCTCCCTTTTCAATGTCCCTCCTCTGCAGCAGGTGCACTGATTGGCTTTTCATCCTCTAGTGAGTCTTATCAATCTCCCTGATCAGGAGGTCGTGTGACCCAGAGTTGCAAAGCTCCTTAGAGAAGCTCTTATTCCCTGGATTGAAGCTGACTCTGAGGGCAAGAGCCAAAACTGGTGTTCTTGGCCCTCCTGTGTTAATCTTGATCTCTAAGTTTGATCTTAAATATTCAGCAAGCCAGTCTCACCAATCACAAAGTAAGAGTGCTGGGCTTTAACTCCAATGTCTATAACTTTGCAATTATTTGCTCCCTTTTATCTAACTGGGGTCTATATTATCTCATCTGTTCTATAGGTGTTGGCTTAGTATCTCAAATTAATTTAGGTTGTTCTTGAAGCAGTGCTTCTTTAAACATTAATCAGGCATCAGTTATAGAGCTTACAAGGAAAATACAAAATAGAATTAACAACAGTAAAAACATTTCTAGTTTGTGTAATAGTCATCTTAAATTCTGTAAGAGTTATATATTCCCTGTTTGAGATCATAGCAATTTTACAACAAACAATCTTTTGAACATAACTTTAAATGAGCTGACGTCTGGCTTATATTGGAGCTATTTTGACATACAGCAGAGTGGGAGGCAGAGCCTTATTTCAGGTAAGGCTGGGCTCTTTTCAATCTTAGGTAAATTGTCCTAGTCCTGAAGCTGATTTTTGCCTCCTCTTTGAACATCATTTTACAGAGTTTACATGTATTGTTTCCTGAGTCTATGAGAATGGTAGTTAACACAATATATTACAACTAAAACAAATCAAGTAAAGATTGAGTTTTTAACTTTCCTTTTGTGTGGCAAAGTGGCCAAATGCTTTCATGTTTCACGATATTAACCTTTAAACAAATCAGGCTTTACTAACTTTTAAATACATTTGCATTAAAATTTTGATCTCAGTGTAAAAAGTAACAAATTTACATATACCCTATTGATTGCAGATCCTGTTATAGAACATTAAATAATAAAAATAAGTCCCCAATAAAATTTGCTATTCTTATAAGTTTAAAATTACCATTACAGAAAAGTTTAGTTTGGAGAATAGCAGCTTGATAAATTTTCTGCTCCAAAGACTTGTGTACCTGGAAGATTCAAACACATTAATATACAAAGAAGAGTAAGAGCACAATTATTTTGATGTTAAACAAATTTAGTTCTTTTAAGAAAAATTTAGACTCTGTAACATAGTACAATACTTTAACAGTTGTTGTTTGACCATAATTGTATAAACCTCAATTTTTAAGACTAATTGCTCTAAAGAATAAAACTTAATAGACACAATGTTAAGAGTAAATTAGTGCTTTTAAAGAAACGCTTGTCAATTTAACATACAGATTACACTTTGGTTTATATCAGTCCATTAATATTTGACCTTAGGGAAAAAACCTTAAACAGTTTTTAATTGATCGTCTCACATACATATAACCACCTTAGTTACACACAAACTTGTTGAAATTTGTCTTTTACTTACACACAGACTTTCTTTGCACTTACTTAGACCCTCATGTATTTCATCACAGAAAGACTTTCTTACCCAGAAACATTCTTTTTCCTTCTACTGAATATATTTCCATACCTAGAACTTTCTATTTTCCCTTTCCTATCTGTTGACTCCTTTTTGTTCACATTCTGAAGCAATTCCTATGAAATTTCTGAATTTAGATGAATTATTTCATTTTAATAAGATGAAATATTTTATGTTATTTATAGTTCTTTAATTGAATCACAGTTGAAACCTTTGGATCCCTTTGTATATAGAATGGCACCTGTTATGATCTCAGTAACCTTGTTTGTAGTGATGGACACAAAGCAATCTTAAACCTTTTATTTATCAATCTATTAAAAAAAAACCACCAGTAATATTTTAAGTATGTTACCCAATGGAATTTAAGTATTAAGAGTACTCAATGTTATTTAACAGCTTTTTTTCTTTTCTTTTTTTTTATTTAACAGCATTTTAACTTTGTAAATTAACCAGGTGTCTCTAACAATCACATTTTATTAATTCTATATATATCACATCTAATTTATTTATTTCACTGTAAAAACCAAGATATCAGACAAGTGTATTGAACAGTATCTGTCATCTCTTTCCTGTTGAACAAAAGTCCTAGAAACAATTAATATCAATTAACATTTTGTAGACAACATTTTTTATTAGTTTGACCACCTAGACACTTGTGAGTTAGGAAATTTAAAAGCATGTTACCTTTATTTGTTTACCCAATTTAAATTGAACCTTTTTAAATCACGTGAATTAAAATTGGATCCATTTTTTAAATTCTAATTTCTTTGAGTGTTCTTTATGTCAATCTAATATCATGTGCATGATTTTTGGACACACAAGACAACACAATATACAAACACACACACACAATTTTTAGCTTTTTGTATGTGAATCTCCTTTGTAATATTATAGGTCAAAAACAACTCTAGAGTTGAAAATAACTGATCAAAAAGCATTAGCCTAGTTATGTAGGATCGAAATTGTGGAGCTCCAAAAATATAACATTTAAGAAAAACAAAACAAGAGTCCTAGGAGAAAAAATGATATTAGCCATCAATTATTTTAGTAAAGCACCATATAATTTACTTTTGCTGGAATTCAAGTAAAAGACTCTTCTTGCTTTTTTTTCCCTTGGGTTTGAGATTGGTCTCCTACTGGGCTTTTGGCTTTTTCCTCTATTTACATTTCAGTGTAAGCTTGATGTGAGATCTGGTTCCAGCAGAAACTTGATGGCTAGGGCATTTATCCATTTTTATCAGGACAGGCTTGAATGTGGAAGAAAACTATGAGATCTTGTTTTCTATCACTTTTGAGAATGAAGTTACTATGCCAAGCTTCTTACTGATATGCCATTGGTCATTGACTTGGTTGTCCATGGCTGCCTATCCAGTATTTAGGGGTGAATATTTTTAGGATTATTTTCCTTTCAGAGACAAACAGGTTAACTCTTGCTCCATAGGTAAGCTGAGGACAGGGACTTGAAGTGAGTCCCCCTTTTGATATTTCTGGGGAAGAGGATATTGACCTATGTTGGTTATTTTCCCTTATTATTAAACCTATTGATGGTATAATTAAGCTTTATTTTTTTGAGATCTTATAATTCCTTTCGGCTAAGAGCTGGAGTTCTATAATGGGTTTTTGTTATTCCTCCTGGGTGGAGGCACATAAAGGATGTCATTTGCATATTGCAAAACAATTACAGATGTTTTATCTCTGAAGCTTGTTAAGTCCTTAGCTAGGGTTTGTCCGAAACAGGTGAGGGTTTTTTTTTTTTTTTTGGAACCGAGGATTGAACTCAGGGACACTCGGCCACTGAGTCACATCCCCAGCCCTATTTTGTATTTTATTTAGAGACAGGGTGTCACTAAGTTGCTTAGGGCCTCGCTAAGTTGCTGAGGCTGGCTTTGAACTTGCAATCCTCCTGACTCAGCCTCCCAAGTCGCTTGGATTACAGGCATGCGCCACCACGCCCGGCGGTGAGGGCTCTTTTTAAATCCTTGAGGCAACACTGTCTAGGTTAGTTGAGATATGTTATCTGTTTCCTCAAAGGCAAACAGATATTACTAAGAGTCTGGAGGTATGTAAAAAGCATCTTTTAAGTCTAACACAGTAAACTAAGCAGCAGCTGGAATCCAAGATAACAAAGTACATGGCTTAAGAACTACAGGATGGAGGGAAATTACTGCTTCATTAGTTATGCTAGGGTTCTGGACTAGGCATTATTCCCCATTTAGCTTTTGAACTCTAAAATGGGTGTATTGCATGAGCTGTTTGTAAGGCATTAAAAGTTTCTGTCCTGAGGTTTTGAATGTTCTTTATTGGTCCTTTTTGTCTTTAAGTTCCCTTTCTTTTCCTTTGATCTCCATTATAAAAAAAATGGAAGATGCAAGCTGGAGAAGATCATCTAAGGATTGATCAGGCCATGAGCCAATTTTTGTAATTTCTTTTAAATGTTTGGGGCTGGGGCTGGGGATACAGCTCAGTTGGTAGAGTGCCTGCCTCACAAGCACAAGGCCCTGAGTTCAACCCCCCGCACCGAAAAAAAAAAAAAAAAAAAAGTTTGGGGCTGACTAAATGGCAAATTTATCTTTTAAAAATAGGTGGCCCTCTATGGATTTAGAATTCAAGGTGGGGTGTTTTCTTATTGCCTTCCTGAGTCTCTATGAAAATAGCAGGACTTTCCTGAAAGCCTCATATAATAGTTTGCTAGGCATCCTATTCATTATTTGAGTCCCAGTTAGGATGGTTTCTGGGAACTGCCTGTGCTCTAGATGGTTAAGTAACAGCATAATTCTTCCAGGTGAAGTCAAATACCTGGCATAGCTTTGAAACATTCCAATATATTTATTTAGATCCTCCAAAAACCTCCATATCTCTCTTAAGTTGGGGGGGGGGCCTTGATTTTTCTCCCTTAGTAGGTGATTCCTTAAGCTTTTCTCCTCTTATGGTAGAGACCATTGAGGCCAAGCCTGGTGACATATGAAAGGCACTTTTCTTGATCATTTGTAAATTTTGCAGTATGCAGGCTAGTGGTGAACCTGGCCATACTGTTGAGAGAGAAGCTCCCATCTGATGGAGAAGAGAAAAAAATAGGCCCACACCGGAGACCAATTCTAGGGACATCTCCCTAAGTTTAAGCTCCCTTTCAGTCCAGAAAAACCTGTCTCTCTTTACCTGGCTTTGCCAAAGTTATTTCTGGCCTTCTTTGGCAAAGTGCCAGGGTCCTAAGTTGCCCTGTGCTAGAGACCTTTGGAGGATTCAGACTTAAGGGCATTACTGCTTTCCTCCCTGCCACTGAACTCCTAATTATGAAAAAAAAATGACAAAAGTGAAAATTGTGCATTATTATTATTATTATTATTATTATTATTATTATTATTGCTGCCCTGTAGACTAAAGGAATCTCCAGGGGTGAGGGGACATCTATTGGTTGTTAGGCATAGTACAACCTTTACTTGGAGATTCTCATGGGAGAGGTTGATTTTAAATGCCTCCCTCTTGCAGCTTAAAGAGAACAAGTGAGCACCTTTAAGCACAGGAGCAGTAATGGGGAGATTCTAGATGGACTAGTGAACGTTAACTTTGCGAACAAAGAGAACCTGGGCATTTTCTTACTAATCATCCCAGGTCTTTCTTTTAATCTTACAATTTGAATTCCTAATGTCTAATCAGTAAGGGAAGGGGAACAACCAGGAGGGAGTGGGTGTGGCGGGGAGTGTTGTATGGCCCATACAGAGGCAAATGTAATTGGTGCTTTCCCTCAGTGCCATTCATCAACCTATCACCCTAGATGCCCCTTAGGTCAGTCAGGAGGGGAGTCTGGAGAAGGAATCTTTGGGTCAGAGAATCCTGCAGTTGTTCCAACTCTTTCTTTGCCTCCACATATCCAAGCTGGATCAAGACTAGGGACACTGTGTACTGATGGCAATTGCTCTCTGGGCCTGTACAGAAAAGTAGGAAATGGCTTTAGCAGAACCCAATGCCTACTCTGCATAAAGCAGGTGATTGGAACTTGCTTAGGCCAGGAAACCTTTCACCCGAGTCTTGAAGGATGGGGGCTGCACTAGCTGCATTTAAGTAGCTGACAGGTGCCCATTTTGCCTTCCAGAAAGAAAGAGACAGAAAGATGCACCTCAAACAGATGTGGGGTGCATGGTGTGAACAAGCTTACCTTGGTGTAGATCTTGGTGGGACCTCCAAATCTGATACTGTCGTATACTGGTGACAGTTCTGCTTCCTCAGGTGTCGAAGTATAACGCCAGAGAAGCACACCAAGGCAAGCATTTTAAGCAGGTTTTATTTAAAAGTAGTAACACAGACTTCTCCCAGGAGGGAGAAGGGGGGCCGTGACTGATGTTCTGGAATCCCCGAGAAGTGAGCCCACCTTACATCTTTTATATGTTAGGGTCTTCTTTATTCTGCGCCTTCCTCTGACCCTTATCTTATCTCTCCTTCCTGCCCACATGGCGGTGGTGACACAGCAAAAAGGTGAGATGCGAATGGTAGAGGGAAGGGCCACATGGAGATTCAGGTGGGGGCCCAGGAGGCATTAATAGCAACTCCCTGCCTGCAGCTTTTGGGGAGGGGCAGTTAAGCAGGTAACCTTGGTGACCAAAAGGGCTCTGGAGACACTGACATTTCAACCTCCCAGGGACGTCTCCAACTTCCCAGACTCTGATGGCCTCCATTCCTCGATTTGACCAGATTCCTTATTTCTACACTAACTGCCTGTCCAATTCTGGCTTCAGGAGCTCAAAAAGGAACACAAATTTCAGAAAAGGAGAGAGTTATCAAGATATGGGTTTGGTTGTAGAGTCTGAGGGTCTCAGAGCATCCATATTGCTTTGACTGAAAGGGTCTGAAAAATGAAATTGTCATCATGGGAGGTAGCTCAACCTATCCCATGAACTTCTTGTACTCATATCGTTCTTCTCTTGCCTGGTACTCCATTCTCCACCCATGCAGGTAGAGGGAGTCATGTGTCAAATTCTGGTTGAAGGTTTGTGAGGGGAAATGACATGTGTCATCCCCATGCAGAACCAGTTACCTGCCGGTGTGAGACTGGTAGATGTGCTCTTGCCCCGCTGCACTGATGGAGAGGGCCACACAGCCCAGTGGTGCAGTCAGTGTAGGATGACAAGACTTCTGCCTGTTTGGCTGATTCATCATCATCCAGCTAATCAAGAACGAATCCATTGTTCATTCTTCATTTAAGCCCTCAGCGATGTTTGTTACTACTACTAAGTAGGATAAGCGAAACCCAGCTTATTCTAATTAACTGTACAATGGGAGAGGAGTGGGAGAGGTGTGAGGGATATAGAAGGGCTTAGGCAACCAGGGCAAGATGGTGAGAGAGGAGATTGGCAGGGACAGGACCAGAACAAAGGAGCATGGAGAGGGTTTCTGTTGAGGTAAACTTCCTGCTTGTAGACACAAGAGGGGGAACCAATCAGACAGACACTTCCATACTCATGCTCCTAAGTGGGGGATACAATACAAGAACTAAAACGTGTGGACAGAGGGGTCACCAATCAATAATAGTGAGGAGAGCATGGACAGGGGAGGAGGTGAGGAAAGGAGGAAATTCCAGAGACCATAGAAAGAACAAGACTTCTAGAACTACCCCCATGGGATTCCTGGCTCCAGGGTCCCTTTTCTTCAGAGAAGTCTGTCACTTTTGCAATAAATTTGCTGCTGGCTTGCTATCTTTGTGTCCTGTTCTTCAATTCTTTGCTGAACGGAGACGAACCCAGCACCCCTAGAAAGTAACAGAGGCCCTAAAGAAATCAGTGGGGTTTCACAGAAACTTCACTTAGGTAACCATATGGATCATATAGAAAATATATGGAAAAACTGGGTGTGGTGGTGCATGCGTGTAATTCCAGTGACTCAGAAGGCTGAGGCAGGAGGATCGCTAGTTCAAGGCCAGCGTGGGCTACTGAGACCCTGTCTCAAAATAAAAAGTAAAAAAGACTGAGGATGTAGCTCAGTGGTAGAGTGCCCCTGGGTTCAATCCCTAGTAAGGATGACATGCAGAAACAGCTTGGGAGGAACAGAGGCTTCGGGAAAATGCTGAACTCATCAGAAGGAACTTCTAAGACTCTACATAGATGAAGAAGAACAAGAGAAGGGAAAGGCATACTGTTTAGAGGAAATGATGTAGAATTACCAGGAGGCAAAGAGGAAGCAAAACTGTTCAACTACTTTGCTTCCATTTTCCATAGTAAGGGGAGTAATCTTTACTCTAGAAAAGATAAAACAGTGGAGGGAAAAGGAATGCACTGGAGAATGAGATCAGTTAAATTATGGCATCATGAATCTCACTATTATGTTTAATTATAATGCACCAATAAAGGAAAACATATAAAATGGATGAAACAAGTGGCACACAGAAGGAAGGTGTGTTTAAGACATTGGACAATGAGCTGTGTCCTACCAGTAACTAATGTTGCACTGATACGGAGCTGTTGCTTAAAAGCATTTGCTGAATGAATGAAAGGAGATAATGTGAGGGAGTAGGAAGAAAGGGTCTAACTTCTTTAATTGGATTCAAGTCTCCAGGCTCAGTGAATTAAATTCCAAGGTCCTGAGAGGAAGTGCAGCTTCACCTCTCAATGAAAGCAGAAGAAGTATGGTAATCTTCCAGAAAACAAGGGCGATGGGAAATGTGGGGTCAAGTTAGAAATTAGAAATGGTTAGTGAAGCTCTGAGTTATTTTAATAAAGGGAGCAGGAAAGGGGGAATCCAGAACCCAACAGTGAATTAATTTTAGCTTCTGCACATTTCTGAAAGAGTCTACTTCTTCTTTTTCTTCTAGAAATGAGTCTATTTAACTGATGACTAATGAACAAATGGGAAATCAAATAGATACTGTTGGGGGTCTACATGTACTTAGAAATTAAATAGCTTATTTTTGTTGAGCTCATCAAGTGCACATCAACATATTATGTGAATTATTTCACTGTCGACTTATTAGGAGAATAAGCAGGACATGGATCAGATAAGCAGGACCCCCAACCTGATCTGCCTAACTCCAAGGAGAGTACTTATAAACACTATATTAGTCCATTTTCTATTGCTATAACAAAATACCTGAAGCTGGGTAACTTTATAAAGATAAGAGATTTATTTTGCTCACAGTCCTAGAGGTTTGAGGATGGTGGTGAGGACCTGGTGGTAGATGACATCAAAATGGTGGGAGCATATGGTAGAATGAGAGATCACACAGTGAGACAGGAAACCTGGGAGCAGGGAGAGGCTAGTGATGACCCCCCACCAGGCCCCACCTCATAAGGGACCCACCATCTGCTAATATCACTGTAGTGGGAACCAAGTTTCTCATGTGAGAATCATTTGTGAACACACTAAACCACATCAAGACATAGAAACAATGATGACACAGGGCTTGTTGACTGGTTAAAGAGCTGTTGTGACAGGGAGAAGGTTGAAAGAGGAAGGGAGGGAGTTAAAGTCTCTCCATGT